>CM053031.1:66346882-66365788 GCA_028564925.1 Lithobates sylvaticus | reverse complement strand
TATTTGTAGCTGCTGACTTTTAATATTTTTGGTGCGGGTGGAGCTCCGCTTTAAGCAATCTGCAAGGATGTAGAATGAGAAAATGAACAAAGTACTTAACAGAGAGGGATTCTCAAGAAGTAAAGCAGACCCCTGTCTCTACTCCAGAAATCAAGAAGACAGATGGATATACATTCTTATCTATGTTGATTAAGGATGAGCTCAGGCGTGTTTGAATGGTCCACGTGCAGAGCCCGCCAGGAAGTCGGCGCAGCGCTGCGCTAATCACAGGCAGTGAGACATTGCCCCGATGTGCGGCTGCAGAGATAGGGCAATGTCTCACTGCCTGTGATTAGCGCAGCGCTGCGCCGACTTCCTGGTGGGCTCTGCACGTGGACCATTCGAACACGCCTGAGCTCATCCTTAATGTTGATGACATTATAACTTGTTTTGAACAAGAAGGGCATTACAGATAGTTCACAAGCTGAAAGAAAATTTTCAAATCAAAGAGCTAGGGAACATTAGCTACTATCTGGGAATCGAAATAGAGAGAGAGAAGAAGATGGAAGTTATCTTCTCAAGCAATCACAGAAAATCTCAGAAATCTTGGAACAATTCCATATGCAAGATGCAAAGAAAATGAAACCTCCCATGGAACCAGGCTATCAAAAGAGCAATAAAGCAGAAAACTTGCTACCCAACAATGACATGTATCACAGAGCAATTGGTCTGAGCAGGAAGGGCGTGTAAGTGCCCTGTATTGAAGTGGTTAAACCGCGGTTTGATGCTTTTTTGCATGCAGCTTTCATGCAGTTCACAGGTTTTTTCTCTTTAACTTCTTCAGCCCCGAAAGATTTTATCCCCTTCCTAACCAGAGCACTTTTTACAATTTGGCACTGCGTCGCTTTACCTGACAATTGCACAGTCATGCAATGCGAAACGAAATGAAATTTGCGTCCTTTTTTTTCACATAAATAGAGCCTTCTTTTGGCATTTGATCACCTCTGCAGTTTTAAAATTTTTGCGCTATAAAAAATAATATATATAATATATTTATATATTTTTTACTTTTCGCTATAATAAATATCCCCAAAAATGTTTTTAAAAAACTAATTTCTTCATCAGTTTGGGCCAATATATATTCTTCTACATATTTTTGTTAAAAACGCAATAAGCGTATTTTGTTTGTTTTTTCGCAAATGTTATAGCATCTACAAACTATGGGAAAGATTTATGGTGTAACGACATATTTGGTGGCCCATCGCAGTTTGCTATGGAAGTGACGTTCCGTCGCCGCCATCTTGCTACACCCCACACTCGTCTACAGTAAGGATACAGTAAGAAGGGGACAATGCAACATATAACTAGTCAGACGGATATTTAAGTACTGTATTTCACTATATAAACTCACTTTACTGTTATAAATATGTGTAAAATGCAAAACTACGGTGGGTGTAACAACATGTGCACTTTCCCCCTTCTTAGTGTATCCCTACTGTGGACGAGTGTGGGGTGTAGCAAGATGGCGGCGATGGAACGTCACTTCCATAGCAAACTGCTATGGGTTGTCGAATATGTTGTTAAAATGGCAGGAATAGCCTGGGCGACATTCCTGATCTTGTAAACGTTCCTAGGTTCCTGAGACAATTCTATGGGGAAGAGGGGGAGCAAGAGTAGGACGGTGTATGGCTATTAGACACTTCATCCTGTGATTACCTACTGAAAGCATGCAGGGTATCGGTGGAATTAAAAGATATATATATTTTTTTTTTATATCACATACTACATAGGTGGTTGAGTGTACAATGGTTTGTTATTTATTTATTTATTATTATTTTTTTTTTTCTCTTTCCATGTTAGTCTAGTTATAGTAGTGCTTGAGCCTGGGTATGCCCAATAGGCTGTTTTGTTCTGTATTTACCTGAAATTTCAATAAAAACAATTTTCAAAAAAAAAAATGGCATGGAGAAAATGGAATTCAGAGTGAGGCTTGGTTCTCTACAAGGGAGGAAAGGGAATTCAGAGTGAGGCTTGGTTCTCTACAAGAGAGGAAAGGGAATTCAGAGTGAGGCTTGGCTCTAGACCAGGAAGGAAAGGGAATTCAGAGTGAGACTTGGCTCTAGCCAAGGGAGGAAATGGAATTCAGAGTGAGGCTTGGCTCAGGAAGTGTGAGGTCTGTGGATGGTGGAAGGTTTTGAATGCAGTAGTGTACTATTGGAAGGTAGAGGATTCTGCTGTAAGGTATTGAGGATATCTTTTATTGTTTACTAGACGTTTTTTTTTTAAACTAGTGTTTTGTATATGTTTGGAAATTAACTCTGTGTGTCAGTTTGCTGCATGACTTTCAGTGACATCAGATGTGGAGCAGGAAGTGAATGCCAGACTAGTTAGTGCATGCTTCTGCTGTCAGAGATTCCACCTTCCATACTGCTCTCTCATAACTGGAAAGTCTGCTTGTCTTTGTAAGTATTCCAAAATACTGAACATAATGAGAGACTCAAATATTTTTGTTATAATCACAACCCTAATTTAATGATATCCAGGGAAAATCCTATAAAAAGATTTTTAGGATATCATAATACTGTCATGTATGATACAAATTACTGTGCACGGTCATGCCCTCTTTATTGCTATTGTGTGGGTGTGTTTTTAAAGCAGAGTTCCACCCTAAAGTGGAACTTCTGCTTATCGGATTCCCCCCCCCCCCCCCCCTCCGGTGCCACAGTTGGCACCTTTTTCAGGGGGGAGGTGGGTGCAGATACCTGTATAATACAGGTATCTGCACCCACTACCAGGGCGATATAGCCGGAGCTGTCCCGCCCATATCCGAAGATGCCCCGTTGTGTCTTGGGAAACACAGTTCCCAGAACACAATGGGGACCAATAGAGACGCGCAGCGTGACTCGCGCATGCGCAGTAGGGAACCGGGCAGTGAAGCCGTTGCTTCTTCACTTCCTGATTCCCTGACAGAGGATGTCGGCGGGGCAGCCGAGAGACGAGCGATCGCTCGTCACATTCTGCCGACACCGCTGGAACCAGGAACAGGTAAGTGTCCATTTATTAAAAGTCAGCAGCTGCAGTATTTGTAGCTGCTGACTTTTAATATTTTTGGTGCGGGTGGAGCTCCGCTTTAATTTTAATTTTTTTTTATTTATTTTTTTTATGATAAAGCAGCTCCAGTGCTAGATAAACTTCCTGTCCTCTGCCAATAGGTTGCAGATAAAGACTACTGCTTTCTGTAGTAAGCTAGACATACAATATACAATATACAATTTTCATTACCATACCTCCCAACATTTTGAGATGGGCATGAGGGACACCTACTAGCAAACATATGTTGGCATAGGACACGCCCCCTGCCACACCCCCTTAAAGGAGAATTAACCAAAACAAAAAGTTAAAGGGGTTGTAAAGGTTTGTTTTTTATTTTCTAAATAGGTTCCCTTAAAGACGAAGTAAACCCTGATGTGTTTTACTTCCTCTTTTGCTCCCTGTATAGTCTGCAACTGAAAAGCATAATGGGCTAGTATGCATCGCATACTAGCCCATTATGTACCATTTACCTGCAAAAGAATCCAGCGACGTCCCCTGTGTGGGCAGCGTCCATTTTCTTGCCCTTTTCCTTTGGGGCCACGGACTCCGGCTCTGTGATTTGCCAGAGCCGCGTGACGTCACTCCTGCGCATGTGCACGGGAGCCGCAACCTGCGGCATATGCTAGGGAAGAAACAGCCTTTAATTTAGTTTCTTCCCTGCACATGCGCCATAGCAGTTTCCGGTGGACTACAAGTGAAATATCTCCTAAGCGGCGCACGTTTAGGAGATATTTCCACTACCTATAGGTAAGCCTTATTCTAGGCTTACCTATAGGTAAAAGTACAAAAAGTGGGTTTACAACCACTTTAAGCTAGTGCATTGTTGGTTCACTTACCTTTTCCTTCGATTTCCCTTCTAAATGTTTTTTTTTTCTTTGTCTGAATTTCTCACTTCCTGTACCTCCTCAGTAAGCTGTTCTGGCTGACTAAACACCGCTCGGATGATGGTGTGGAGTTTACTGAGGAGAAACAGGAAGTGAGAAATTCAGACACAGAAAAAAAAACATTTAGAATGGAAATCGAAGGAAAAGATAAGAACCAACAATGCACTAGCTTAAAGGAACCTATTTAGGTAAAAAAAACAAAGCTTTACAACCCCTTTTAATTAAATCCACAAGAGCTTTTTTTGTTTTTACCACTACTATTACTTTATATTGGCTTTTAAAATTTACAAATGTACCAATTTGGATGAAAGGTTTAGCATTGGGAAACACTTTGTGAAAGATAAAAGTGCATTTTATATACAACTATATGGATCAGACCAAAATGAGGGACAAATGAGGAGGAAAGGGGGACAGAGGGACATTGCTCCAAATCAGGGACAGTCCCTCGAAATCAGGGCCAGTTGGGAGCTATGCATTACACCATCTCTGTACAATCTACATTCACAAAAACAAATTAATAGGACATCTAGGGGGGGGGGGGGGGGCTTGTTTACACCAGATGCTGTCAGGTGAGTTTTTAAATGCAGTAAAAATGCATCTGCAAGAAAAATTAATGTATTTAAAAGAGCCCAGTGTATACCATTGCAGTGCTTTCATGTGCGTTTAAAAGAAGTACAGAATACTGCATTTTTCTGCACTGAAATGCACTAAACTTGCACGAATGCTCATGTGTGCATGAAAATGCAATTTAGTAAAGAAATTTTTATTCAAATGAGAAAAAAAATTTTTTTCCAATAAAGTTTTATTAGTAAAACGAAAACATTTACAGAGAAGCAAAGTACAACTGTTTAAGTGAGAAAAATGGTATAAGCACAATTACAGCCTCATGTGTATAATCCAATAACATGTAGCATAGATAACAAGCTGAGGTGGAAGGTATCGTATAAACAGTCAGGAGTCAATCAGCAGTAAACACCTTGAGTAACAGGATGATAATGTGGCATGAAAGTGCAATTTCATGTGGAAGATAGCGAGGAACACATGTCAGATATATGGATCCAAGAATCCGTAGGTGGATTCACAAGCAGTCCTCTCTCAACCTCTGCACCCCTATTTGGGAACACGCTGTGTAGAGGGAGTGAGGGGAGAAGTTCGTACATCATGAAAAAGGTGTGAATCTACGGTGCGGGTTAGGTTGTGCCCCATCAAATAGTACATGTGAGGGGTACCTTACGATATTGGGATTAGCTATGATAGAGAATATAACAGATGCATAAACAGTAGCACCTATCAGGGAGAGAGGGGTAGAAACAAAAAGGTTGAACGGTAACGAAAGGCTGAAGGAATCGTGATCGTTCAAGGATCGAATAGGATGGCGGGTACAGTATATAGCGCAAGGAGGCACACGGGCGCAACAGTGAAGCGTCAGTGTGCATCTACAGCGGGGGAGATGGAGGGCGTGTTTAGAAGTGACTGATATGCTGGGGAGTCCTTGAAATGTAACCAACAGGCCCAGATAGCACTATAAGTGGTCGAGGTGTCCTTAGCTTGATGGATTAGGTTTTCCATTTCCGAAATTTTGTTAACACGTTTGACCCAATCAGTAAGTGTAGGCGAGTCCGGTTTCCTCCAGTGTAGCGGTATGCACTGTTTGGCGGCGTTAAGCAGGTGAGGTATAATAGACTTCTTGTAAACTTGATGTGGGAGTGAGGAATGATGCAGGAGGAATTGAGCTGGAGAGAATGTTAAAGTGTATGTGGATATTTGAGATATAGCTCGATGGATTTCTTCCCAATAAGGTGTTAACAATGTGCAATTCCACCATGTGAAGTGGGGAGCCTACGTCAAGGCCACAGCGCCAACACTGATGGGAAATTTCGGGGTGGTATTTATGAACGACATCTGGCGTGCGATACCATCTGGTATAGATTTTATAACAGTTTTCTTGGGCTGATATGTTCACAGTACCCTTGTGAATACATTTGTAGATGGTTTCCCATTCTTCGCTAGATAAGTCTATGTCAAGTTCCCTTTCCCAGATCTTGACCACATCGTTGTGTTTGGGGTTGTGATCAGCGAACAGTAGCGCATAAGTCGATGAAATAAGGTGTTTTTGGGGGGAGTCGCTCATGCAAAGTGCTTCGAAAGGAGTCCGTTCTCTACACCATTGTGTCGTAGGGTTGGCACTGTGAAGGAAGTGTCGTAATTGTAAAAATTTGTAGAAAGGAATGTGATAATCAGGAAAGCGTGTTAAAATATCAGGAAACGAGAGAAGGACATTGTTGTGAAAAAGTTGGGAAGCCCGGAGTGTAGAAGGCGTGTGATCAGCGGTCTGGAGGTGTGAGGGTATCCCCGGTGGAAAGTCAGGATTACCATCCAATTGAGTCAATGGGCCTGGACAGGGGGTCCAGGCATGAGTGCGGGAGAGGGACTTAAATATTTGTAGGATAGCACCTGTAAGTGGATGAGAGGTGTACACCTTCAGGGTTTTGCATGTGGAAATCCATGGTAGATGAGTAAGTGGGATTGAGCCAAGGGAATCCTCCAGGTTGACCCAGTCTTTAGTGTTGCCGTGAATATGCCAGTCAATGATCCGGGTTAGATGGCACGCAGAATAATATTTATGGATGTCAGGTAGGCTCAAGCCCCCTTTAGATTTGGGGATCGTCAACTTGTCCAAGCTAGTTCTGGGAGATCTTGAGGCCCATAAGAAGTTCCGACATAATCTCTTGTATGTCGCGAAAAACGAGGCGGGGAGCTTAATTGGTATAGTTTGTAAAATGTACAAAATGCGGGGCAGTATGTTCATTTTAAGAATGGCTGCGCTCCCAAACCAAGAGAATTGACGCGATGTCCATTTAAGGAGATCAGTTTGTATAGTACGTATAATAGGGAGATAATTCAAATCATATAGATCTTCCATATTAGCGGGCACTTTGATTCCCAAATATGTAAGAGCTTTGAGTTCCCAAGTGAAGAGGAATTTAAGTTTACATTGATTCACTGCCGTCGACGGAAGGGATATATTAATGGCTTTAGACTTTGAAAAATTAATTTGTAGGTTAGAAAGCCTATTAAAAAGGTCAAAATCCTTAAAGTGTAAGTAAAGTCAAAATTTTGACTTTCACCTACAGGTAAGCCTATAATGAGGCTCACCTGTAGGTAAGAAAAATATCTCCTAAACCTGTACGGTTTAGGAGATATTCCCCGTGCAATGCGCCGCTGACTGCAGCGGCGCATGCGCACGGGGGATTCTCGGCTGAAGGGCCGGCAGAATCCGAAGCCTGCCGGGAAGAAGTCTCCCGTGCGCATGCGCGGGAGTGACGTCATCGCGGCTCCAGCCACTCACAGCGCTGGAGTCGCGATACCCGGAAGACACGCCGAGGCAACATGTCAGCGACCTCGGCGTGGACCAGGTGAGTTACCGACGCCTCGTTCTAAGGTAAGTATTTCATAATGAGCTAGTATGCGGTGCATACTAGCTCATTATGCCTTTTCCTTTACAGGTGTATAAAAAAATAAAATAAAAATGTCAGCGGGTTTACTACCGCTTTAAGAAGATTGGGTATGGAAGTAATAGGGTCTGAGAGGAAGAGGAGAATGTGTCATCCGTGTAGGCTGCGAGCTTAAAATGTTTATCACGGATGTTAACGCCTTTAATATCGGGATTTGCTCGCAGTCTACGCAGGAAAGGTTCTAGGGTAAGTATGAAGATGATGGGCGAAAGCGGGCAACCCTGACGTGTACCGTTCGATATGGAGAAGGCGTCCGACAGGTGTCCATTGACTCTTACCCGTACCGTGGGGTGTGAATACAGTGTCACAATTTGTAGAAATTTGGAGGGGAATCCCACTGCTTGTAGAGATTGCAACATGTAGTCCCAAGCCACCCTGTCGAACACCTCCACATCAAGGGACAAAAAGTAACCTTTTTGGGTTGAAGAGTTAGACAGCCAACGGTGTATGAGAAGGGCTTTTATGGTATTATCCCTGGCTTCCCTGCCAGGGACGAAACCCACTTGATCAAGGGAAATTAATTGTGGAAGAATAGGAATAATACGGTTGGCAAGGATTTTGGCATATAATTTCATATCCACATTCAAAAGGGAGATAGGTCTATAATTGGATACTATGGTTTCGTCCTTTTCAGGTTTAGGTATTAGGGTGATATGCGCTTCCAATAGGTCGCCGTTTATCGTGTCGGTGGAGGTGAAGGAATTGAAAGTGGTGGTGAGATGGGGGATGAGTATCTCCTGGAAAGTTTTATAATAACTTACAGTCAGCCCATCCGGACCAGGGCTCTTGCCCGGTTTGAGTTGTTTTAAAGCAGTTTTAGTTTCCTCAATCGAGATAGGTTCATTTAAAGATGACGAGTCAGCTGTCGAGATTTGGGGCATGCCATAGTGAGATAGAAAATCAGAAATTGCTTCCTGTCGGTGAGATGGTTGCGTCGAAGTATCAGTCGGGGACGGATTATAAAGTTTAGAAAAGTAAGTCACAAATTGATTAGCTATAGCTTCTGGTGATACGTGTGTAGTACCGCTAGGGTCAGTGATCTTGTGTATAGTGGTGGATGCTTTTTTGCGTTGCAACGCCCTAGCCAGCAACTTTCCGGATTTGTTGCCAAACTCGTAAAACAGTTTTTGTGTCAATACATATTTGCGTTGAAGTCTCCTATGTAATTCCTCCCTAAGGTCTTCCCTAGCCTGGAGTAATTCCGAGAGAGCATGACTAGCAAGCGAGGCTTTATGTAACCGCTCTAGTGAGTGAATTTTGGCTGATAGAGTGGTGATGTGATGGCGTCTCATTTTATTCCTGTGGACTGCTATGGAGATAAAGTCACCTCGAAGGACACATTTATGAGCGGCCCACGTGTTTGAAGGAGTAGAGTCAGCTGTATTGTTCTCTCGGAAGTACTGGGTAAGTCGGGTATTTATTTTCTGTGTAATCTCAAGATCAGTCAGTAAAGAATTATCTAAGCGCCATATCGAGTGCGGGGTGCGTGCGAGCGGTATAGTCAGTCAGTTATGGGGTTATGGTCAGAGAGGACCATAGGGTCTATTGTTGCTTTGGAAAGTAGAGTCAAGTCTGTTTGGGAAATGAAGAAGTGATCTAGCCTGGAATATTTATTATGAGGTGTGGAGTAAAATGTGTAGTCCCTGTCTACATGCAGTGTTGTGCCATGTGTCGTGTAATGTTAAATCTTGTAGTTGTTGTTTAATAGCTCTCAGGGCTCTATAAGGCAGAGATGTGGACCCATTGGAAGAGTCCTGCGTGGGGGTGAGAGCAACGTTAAAGTCCCTACCGACAATGAGAATGCCCGAGTAGAATTCAGTGAGTAAGTGAAGTGTTTACCTAAAAAAGGGGACTTGGCGTTTATTGGGGGCATAAAGGTTAGCTAGAGGGATTGGACGATCGTGAAGCATACCCTTAATAAAAAGGTATCTACCTTTGTCATCTTGCTTGATCTCAGATACTTTCAGTGGGCAGTGTTTGGACAGAAGTATGGCGACACCCTTTGATTTTGAGGTATCAGTAGTAGCATGATAGACTGTGGGGTAGTGAGGATTGTGTAGTTTTTGAATGCTATCAGAGCGGAAATGGGTTTCTTGCAAGAATGCTATATGAGTCTTCTCCTTCTGCAGTGTATAAAGTAATTGTAACCGTTTTTCTGGAATGTTTAGGCCTCGGACATTTATTGAGGCAAACTTCACTTGAGGATAGTGTTTTCCGCTATTGTGAGTTGACAACCCACCGGGAGTGGAGGTAGTATCCGCCATGCTATTCACAAAATTAGTAGCAGAAGCTCAACCCGTACAGCACCAGGGCCAACGTATGGACCCGATATGGTGAGGGCAGCACTAAAGTGGTACCAGTAAGGATTTGCAAGATAGGTAGGGGGGAATGGAGAAGTAGTAGGCTGGCCTATTCCACGTAGGAGTAAGCCAGATAGGTACAGCGGGCAAGTAGGGAAGATAATGAAAAATATATAAGTATAAGTTATGCCACCGCGCTGTTAGGGGGTTGACTCTGATCTAACAAGAAAGAAAGGTCAAATGCATGTTAGAACCATCGCAGCCTCCTAGCAGAGTCTAAAGAAGGAGACAGGAGCAATAAGCTACCTATGTAGTATGTAAGCATTCCCTTACATAAACAGAAACCTGTACAATTTTAAAGTATAACTGGGTGATGTGGGAGGTGCAATAAGGGGCGGGGGTGACCAGATGTGGCCGGTAGAATACGGAGGGTATGATATGTGAAAGGCAGTGACGTACATATGATACTATGGCATTATCTACGTTGTGCTGGCACATTATGGTATCTTAAAAAAAAAAAAAAAAAAAAAAAAATAACTTAAAAAAAAAAAAAAATGTGATGGGATAACACCACCGTATGGTCTTGCATATAAGGATCCAAACATGTAAAATGAACTTAAACCTGAGGGATCACAACAGGGTGCGGCCGGTCTAAAAATACCTGTGGCGAGACCCCAGCGTAGCAATGCGGGGTGGTCGTAAGTACATTCAAATGAAAAGTGACCACATGCGCTCCCCAGTCATCAGATACATGTTGTCAATGATGAAGGGGGGCCAGGTATGTCATAGGAAATTGATAGTGTCTTCCCAAAAATGTCTAGTGTAGTGGAAAACCCAAGACTATTGTAGTATAAACCGCGGGTAATATATTGCTGGTCGAAACAGTAGGTCTAGTGGGACGTACAGGGAAGCTGTAAGGGCAACGGAAGATGAGTCGTAAGCTATACAGGCGAGAGCCAGAAAGGAAAGTACAGTGATTCCAGTAATACACTATCTGGTAGTCAGAACATGTATAATGTTACACAGTTGTTTCACCTGTTATGGAAAGAAGGCTGCAGGAGGTGTGCTTTCCCTTGAAAAAGTCACGTGACCTGTGATGCAACGCGTCGGGAGGAGGAGCTTAGGTGACGCCGTGTGATACACGAGCTCAGCAAAGGAGGAGAAGGGATGACAGCCCAGGAGCGAAAGCCTGACCATTGAAACTTCTATATGCACTATATCCACCGGTACACGTGAGTGCATACAACTTAGGCATCTCATGGGGAGTTTATAGTCAGCAATATTGTGCAATGGTATTCGTTTGTTTTTTCTCTTTTTCATGTTAAAACCGGCTTGAGCATCAGGAAGATTCCAAAGAATCACCTTTAATTGCACCGGCAACACTAAGGGAAGTTTTTTTGTTTCTTTTCTTCCTATATATTTATAAATAACATTACCAAAGTGCCAATAGTTTATATTTTATGCTTTCTACAAAACTAGCAGTTTTTTGTTTTTCATTTCTATTAGGCTGCTTTCACACTGGGGCGGTTTGCAGGCGCTATTGCGCTAAAAATAGCGCCTGCAAACCGACCCGAAACAGCTGTTGCTGTGTCTCCAGTGTGAAAGCCCTGAGGGCCTTCACACTGGAGCGGTGCGCTAGCAGGACGGTAAAAAAAGTCCTGCTAGCTGCATCTTTGGAGCGGTATAGGAGCGGTGTGTTCACCGCTCCTATACCGCTCCTACCCATTGAAATCAATGGGACACCGCAGGGATACCGCCGGCAAAGCACCGCTGCAGCGTCGCTTTGCAGAGGTTTTTAACCCTTTTTCGGCCACTAGCGGGGTTAAAACCACCCCGCTAGCGGCCGCATACAGCGGGTAAAACGATGGTAAAGCAGCGCTAAATATAGCGCTGCTTTACCGTCGCCGCCCGCACCGCCCCACCTTGTTTGCATAACTCTATATCGATTTTCAGGTATAGGTAAACCTCTTGGACAGTTATTAAATGACAAGATGATCTGTATGGGACTCTCTGGAAGCTGATAACTGAGCCAGTGAGCCTTCTGCCTGCTGGGACTTTCCTTCCAAATTTAAGTAGAAATTGTCATTTAATAACTGTCCAAGAGGCTTACCTATACTTGAAAATCAATATAGATTTACGCAAACAAGGTTTGAAAGGCAGGTTACGGTGTTAGCAGAGCAATAGGTTGAATTTGTATGGTCCATGCCGTTATGGTATATACAGATTGCTGAGTGCAAGGGTCCACATTTACTTGGAAGAGGCTGTGGTGTGTGTCCATTACCTATGTGCAAAGATTGTGGCTGGGTCCATATGAATGCTTTTGATATTTTATTTGGTAAGCGGCTTTTATATCGGTGGTGGCACTTACTATAGATGTGAAGCACACCGGTGGTTTAATGAGGATTTTGGCATATCAAGAGACTGTCCACTTCAGCATATTACCATCCCCACATTCATGGACTGAGAAAAATACAGGTTAGCTGGTGTTCATTTCAGCGAATACAATATATTGTGATCTTCACAGGACTGTATAAGATTTTCATGCTGGACACTTATTATTATTGTGTTCTGATTTCATATTTAATTTAATTTCTTAAATTGCTTTTAACTTAATTTTTTGGCGCAGTTTTTCTGTTATTAAGAACCCAGAAGAGACAGCTGGCTCCCGAAGATGGTGATATGGTGGTCTTTGGCAGATTGCAGCAGGACAACGCTGGATTTGCTGGATGTGTAAGTATGTGTTTTAAAGAGGAAGTAAAGTCTCCATTAAAAAAAAAAAAAAAAAAAACTGAACCTGCAAGGCAAAGGCATAATGAGCTAGTATGCATAGCATACTAGCTCATTATGAATAACTTACCTGAGAACGAAGCCTCCGAAGCGACCCTCGTCCACGACCTCCGCCGCTGCCATCAATCCCGGAGTGACTTCCGGGTCTCGCCGATCCAGCGCTGTCATTCGCTGGAGTGGCGATGACGTCACTCCCACGCATGCGCACGAGAGCGGCATATCGCCGTGATCTCGGCATGCTCAGTGCGCCTGCGCGCCGCTGTCTACGGCGCATGCGCTGTAGACAGCGATGCCTCCTTTTTTTCTAAATATCTCCTAAACCATGTAGGTTTAGGAGATATTTATTGGACCTACAGCTAAGCCTTAATCTAGGCTTACCTGTAGGTCAAAGTGGTTTGTAAGGGTTTACAACCACTTTAAGAGTAACCCAGGAAATCAGGTAATAGAGGAAAGAACAATAAAATAACACAGGCAGGGTAAAGTTCTGTTTTAGGAAATTCAGCTTCCTATGTCACCTCTGGTTTGGATGAGCTCTGGCGTGGTGAGATCCTAGTTCAAACTCACCTGAGCAAAACCACCAAGAAACAGTCACTTACGCGGACGAGGCATTCCCTGCGGGTATGTGTGCGGCTGCTGGGCGGGGAATGCCTTGGTCATTTATGATTGGCACAGTACAGATGACAGATTCCTAACAGGATCGCTCAGTTGTTTTAGTGTTTATTATAACTATTGTGAAGCCCATTGAACGCTTCATTATCCTTTTTTCTTTTCAGGTAGATACATTTGAAGCATTCTCACATGACCTAAAAATGTCCATGAAGTTAAAGCTTGGAAGATTGCAGTACAGCAAAATGAATGTTCCATTCTTCTGGATCTTATAAGACTGCCTCCCTGTAGCCCAGACATGTTCCGCTGCAGCAGGACTTTGCAATTTTCATTGCGCTTGATTCAGACCCATAGAAAAAGTTCAGACGCACTGCTGGAGCAGCTGCAGCATTGCAGACATGAATATCAGTTATTCCAACTTGTTGGGTTAAATAAACCTTTACTCTCTGTCAATCATGTCAGCTGTGCATTAAAGTTGCTGTGGCAAATTCACAGAGACAGAAATGGGTGCCGGACCTTCGAGGAAATCCATAACCACCCGGAATTTATCGCTCTTCGTAGCTTAGCAGAAAATAAAGTCAGATGTATGGAGGACAAAGACTTGGTGGACACTTTATATTCTGTTATAAGGTAAAGCTTACAAACATTTCATTCAAATTTTAGTGTATGTATGTATGTTTTGTGTGTGTGTGATAGATATATGTATACTATATTATTATTATTATTATTATTATTATTATTATTATTATTATTATTATTATTATTATTATTATTATTATTATTATTATTATTATATTTTTTTTTTTTTTTTTTTTTTTATATAATTTCAAGGCTTGGATTGAAGTCCCATCACACGCTGGTGCAGCAGTTGACTGTGGAAGGTTGGAAAAGACTAGAAAGGTATCTAAACCCCAAAACAAAAAATGTACCATATTGCGCTTTACCAGTCCATAGATGTGGTGGCTGCATTCTTTTTCTTTTTTCAGGCTAAGACCTTTTTTAGAAAATGCAGAGAGCATCTGTTGATTTTGTCTCGTCATTGCATGTTAGCTGAAAAGACAGTATAAACAATGTTATCTTTTTTATTTGTAAACTACTTTTCCCATCAATCCACTGGGTCATAGAAATAAACAGACAGAAATGATTGAAGTCTAGCCTGGTACACACAGGCACAGAGGAGCTTGCTGTACTAACTATGCAATGTTGGTACAGTGAAAAGAAACAATGGAACCACGCTCTTGTATCATAAATTGCATATCACCATAGCGAATTAACAAATAAATACATCTTCATAAATACATGGTGTTTAAGATATGTCCTTTCCGGTCAGGTGGAGAGCAAACCAGCGATTCCTATACAGTACATGCTGATCCCTGTATTCATTGATGTAAGTGCAATACAACCTTCTTTTTAAAATAAATGATTTGAAATACTGCACCATGAGAGTGTTCTTTCCTCTCCCTCTCTATATGGCAACACTGGAGCTTTGAATACGTTATCTACATAAAAATTCAATATATGTTTTTTGCTAAACAAATGAAAAAAGCTCACAAATTTGGAAAATTTAAAAAAACAAAAACATTGCAAAAATCCTGGAAATATCCCATAATCCTGTTTGATATCTTAAAGCGGTTCTGCACACACTTCATTTAGTAAATCTCTTTGCCTTCCAAATCAGGCAAAGAATACTAAATGAAGTGTTTTTTTTTTTTTTTTTTTTCACTTACCTTGTAATTGCTGCTCTGTCTCTTCGGCGGTGGGCGGGGTCTGTGCGTCGATCCTCATCATACCGCACTGTCTCCTGGGATCTGGTGTCATTGATCCCAGAAGTCAGTGCGGACATCCGCCAAAATCTCGCGAGATTTACGGGGCTCCTGCCGAAATCTCGTAAGATTTACGGGGCTCCTACCGAAATCTCGTGAGATTTTGGCGCACGTGAGCGACACTTTGCTGTTACTGCGCACGCGCGAGATCGGCGCAGTAACGGCGGTGCATGTTGGGCCATCTGAAGTGCCTGTGTGGTTTCACATGCCCACAGGCAAGATGGCACCCAGCAGCAAGATTTTTTATAAGTGTTTTTAGGTGACGAAAACCGGCAGCAGTTCGCTTACAAAACGGAACACGTGAGTGATGAATTTACATATCATAATCATTCTCATTGTACAAAAAAACAAAAAAATTACAGACAGTGTCACCCCGCTTTAAAGGCTAAGTTGACATGGATCATGATAAATGAACTTTTATTGGCACTTCTACATGACAGAATGGCCTTCTTTGAGAAAATCTGGGATCCCTGGATAAAATGCCTTTCGGATTCCTCTTGAGAGAGACAGAAACCACCTGTTTTTTTCTTTTCCTATTTTCTTTACCTTTTTTTTTTTTTTTTTTTTTTTTTTTACTACTTATTTAGTTGTGTTTCTCCATTGCATATACTACATTGTACTTAAGTTGACAAATTTTGTGCAGTGTGATGTTGGAGAATATTTTGTTCTGTGAAGCTGGCGTGACGCACACTATTGACGACTTCTCCAGCAGGGAAGGTGGATCTGCCCCTCTTTTCCCCAGGATGGAGGAGGGCAGGTTTATGCCATGGTTGATGTCTACTAATGTTGCCATATACTTCACCATAGTCGAACTTCTAACAGAGGCAGCAAAGCTATTTAAAGGGATTCTCTTCTGTTATATTTCCTGAAGCTAAATCGCTACAGATGACTCTAGGATTAGTGGGTACTGTCTGGACTTTAATTATTAAACTATTGTAAGCACGAATGTATCCGGAGATGGTTCTCAAACCTTTTCTGACACATGGTTTTCCAGTTGGCTTTCGTACTTCTTTGAAATACATATTAGGCTACTTTCAGACTGGGGCGGGCGTCGGCGGTAAAGCGGCGCTATTTTTAGCGCCGATTTACCATAGTTTTTAGCTGCACTATTCAGCCGATAGCAGGGCGGTTTTAGCCCCCGCTAGCAGCCAAAAAAGGTTTAAAAGCGCTGCTGCAGCGGCGCTATGCCGGCTGTTTGGCGACGCTGCCCCATTCTTCAATGGGCAGGGGCGCTTTAGGAGCGGTGTATACACCGCTGCAAAAATACGGCTTGCAGGACTTTTTTTACCGTCTTGTAAGCGCAACGCTCCAGTGTGAAAGCCCTCGGGCTTTCAGACTGGAGAGATAGAAGAGGCGCTATGCAGGTGCTATTTTTAGTGCTGTATCGCCTGTAAAGCGCCTCAGTGTAAAAGTAGCTTAAATAATTAAAAGTAATGGAGACGAAAATAAAAGGATGAAATCTAAGGCAGCCACCACATCTAATTACTGGTAATCTGCAATGAATAAAGTTTTTTTTTTTTTTTTATTTTTTTTTTTGTCTTTGCATCTACATACGCTTTTAAAGTAGTATGTTTGTTCATTATGTTCATGGAGAACCCTGTGATGCTTCATTGCGTAAAAACCTAATCTAATAGTGCAAGTTTGTTTAAATTTTATGAAAACACCATGCTTTTTTCAGTGTTCCCCCAAAAAGTAAAAGTAGAAACTGCGTTTCCTGGCCTTCTTTTTGTAATGGGTCATCTTTGTTCTTTTCACCCCACAGGACATCCATCTCGCTAGTCAATAAATGTGAGCTCCACTTTTGCAGAATTGGAGCTTAGAGAATTACAAAGTCCAGGCAAACAGCTAAATACAAAGTTAAAAAAGCAAATATTTGTTATGGGCTATGAGTCTATAGAACATTCTTTGCTTATTTTAAAGTGTGAAAGCTAAACTTGGGATGGATCAAAAAATAAAAAAATTAAAGTGTATGTAAAGGTAATGGTTTTGGGTGAAGTGGGGAGGGTGAGACTTAATGTCAGTATTTTTATTTATTTTTTTGGCTAGCTGTGAACTCACTGGGTAGATTCTCTCCTGTATGGTCTTGCTGACTATTGTCAATAAAACAGAAAATTAGGGTTAATCCAAAGTTTTAGACTCTGTTCACACTGCTGCGATGTGAATACAGTGCGGGTTCCCGCATTGCATGTCACCCGCCAGCGGTTCACACTGCCCTATGCAAACTGCCGTGGGTGTCCATAGAAAGTTAAAGTGGTTGTAAACCCTTACAAACCACTTTGACCTACAGGTAAGCCTAGATTAAGGCTTACCTGTAGGTCCAAGAAATATCTCGTAAACCTACACGGTTTAGGAGATATTTGCCAAAAGGCAGGCACCGCTGTCTACAGCGCATGCACCGTAGACAGCGGTGCGCAGGCGCACTGAGCGTGCCGTTGCTAACGGCTATATGCCGCGAGTGGTGGCTCCCGATGCGCATGCGCGGGAGTGATGTCATAGTGTCTCTGGCAAATGACAGCGCCGGAGCCGCGATACCCACCAAGAAGATGGAGGCTCATTACACAAGGGGACAGCGGTGACATCGCTGGCTCCTGTGTCAGGTAAGTGACACATAATGGGCTACTATGCGATTCATAGTAGCCCATTATGCTTTACCTTTGCAGGGAAACAAAGAGGAAGTAAACCCATCAGGGTTTACTTCCTCTTTAATGACACCCCCAGATTGGCTCGCATATCGCAGTGCAAACTGTCAAATTCGGACAGGAATCAGATCGCATGGGTGTGAACACCAGTGTTAATTTTGGCAGCAAATTTCGATTTACCGTAGTTATAGTCTAAAATGGCTTTTTAGGTTTTAGTCCCATTTTTGTCTTCTGCAATTGTTTTAGTCGACTAAATCTCCAGTACATTTTAGTCTAAATCGAATGGGTATAGTTAAATTGTAATGCATTATTTAAACATTTATTTACAATTTCCAAACTCCTTATATGCTCCTGGAGTGAAAAATCGAATATGTTATTTATGGTATTAAGGTTTGAAGATTCACTACAGACCAGTGTTAATTTTGATGTCAAATTTTAATTTAGTTTTAGTCTTACTCTTTTGACTAAAATGCCATTTTAGTTTAAGTCGTATTTTAGTCGTCTCAAGTGTTTTGCTTTTAGTCGACTAAAATAGTATTTAGTAGACAAAAATGTTTTAGTAGATGAAATTAACACTGGTGAACACCCATGCGATCCGATTCTGGTGCGGACCAAAAAAAGGGGTCCTGCACGACTTTGGTCCGCATTCAATGCAAATTCAGCCATACGATCTGTGTGGCTGAATTCGCATCACACAGACATCGCACGTGATTTGCACAGCAGTGCAGTGTGAACCCAGCCTAAAGCCTCGTACACATGATCGGACTGTTGGCTAACAGAGTGTCAGACTTGTGTCCAGGATCTTGTCTTGCATACGGTACACAATTGTCGGCCAACAAACGCAAACGTAGTGACGTACTATGTGGAATTTCAGCTCTTTAGTGCCACCCTTTGGGTACCTTATGCTAATGCCGTGTTTGGTGAGCATTCATTCCGAGCATGCAGGTTTGTACTTTGGACTTTTGTGTGATGGACTTGTGTACAGACGATGCGAAAATCTGAAAACAGACCGTTGTCAGCCGAAAACTTACTAGCCTGCCATCCAACGTTTGTTGGCCGAAAGCTGGACAACAACGGTTGGATTTTAGGCAAACAGTCTGTCCTCATACAATTCCCTGCCGAAAATCCGATCGTGTGTACGAGGCTTTAGAGTTAACAAAGCAAGAGGTAAAGGGAAACCATCTATTGGGAATGAATGTTCCAGTGACAGCTGTTTAAATTGAAACTTTATAACATTTTTTTAAAGTTGCATGATTTTTAATGCAGAAGAGACATACTAT
>CM053031.1:66307718-66346449 GCA_028564925.1 Lithobates sylvaticus | reverse complement strand
GATCTCAGCGCAAACTGTGAAATGGTACAGGAATTGGATCACATGGGTTTGAACACCCATGCGATCCATTTCCAGTGCAGACCAAAAAAAAGGGTCCTGCGCCATTTTGGTCCGAATGCGATGCAAATTCAGCCATACAATCTGTCTGAATTTGCATTGCACAGACATCGTATGTGATCTGCACAACAATGCGGTGCGAATCACATGTGATGTCTGACATCGCTATAGTGTGAACCCAGCCTTAGAGCTTTGCAGAGAGATAAGTAAACAATGCAGATATATGCTTTGCTCACATTCCATGGCTGAGGTTTACAACCACTTTAAGGAGACTAGATGGAGCTAACAATCCTAGGAAATCACTGTATTAAAGGAGAAGTCCAGCCTGAGCTTGTTTGGCTGGGCTTTTCCTATGGGTCACAGGAGTGCAATTCGTTTTGCACTCCTATGACCCGTTTTCAGCAGAGAGCGGTCTGAAGTCCGCTCTCTGCTGACGTCACACAGATCAGTCCAGGCACCGTGTCATCCTGACTCTGGAAGTCCTGTATCCGCCCGGTGGCCTGGACTGATGGCCGTCTCAGCGAGCCACTGAGATGGCCACTCCCCACAGCTCAGAGCTCCAGTGAGCATGGCGAAGCAGAGCAGGAGAGCTGCTTTTTGACAGGCAGCATCTCTACGCTCGGGGAGCCGAGAGAAACGAGGCAACGGCGGTGTTCGATCGCTCGGTTCTCAGTGAAGAGGCGCTGTGGGGCAGATGCAGCATCCACCTAGGTAAGTATGATTATGGGAATTTTTTTTTTCCATACTTCTCTTTTAAGCAAAATAAGTCCATAATTTTTCAAGACTATGTGAATTCTTGTTGCTTTTGTCTAACATTTTATTTTTAAATCAAGTACATGTCAATGCAGCATATTTTTTTTAAAAATACCATCCACAGAGGTGCAATTTACATTGTTGTTGTTAAACTGATATATGTTTTTTGCTTATAATACTACTTTAACCACTTCAGCCCCAGAAGGTTTTACCTCCTTCCTGACCCGAGCACTTTTTACAATTTGGCATTGCGTCGCTTTAACTGGTAATTGCGCGGTTATGCAATTCTGTACCCAAACGAAATTTCCATCCCTTTTTTTTTTTTTTTTTACCACAAATGGAGCTTTTTTTTTTTGGTGCTCTTTGATCACCTCTGCGTTTTTTATTTATTTTTTTTGTGCTATACACAAAAAAAAACGACAATTTAAAAAAAAAATTTTTTTTTACTTTTTGCTATATTTAAATATCCCCAAAAATGTTTTTAAAAAACAAATTTCTTCAATAGATATTCTTCTACATATTTTTGGTAAAAAATTGCAATAAGTGTATATTAATTGGTTTGCGCAAAAGTTATAACGTCTACAAACTATGGGAAAGATTTATGGCATTTTTATTATTATTAATAAAAATTTTATATATATATATATATATTTTTTTTTTTTTACTAGTAATGGCAGTGATCTGTGATTTTTTAGCGGTATCGCGGCGGACAGATCGGACACTTTTTACACATTTTTGGGACCATTGACATGTTTACAGCGATCAGTGCTATAAAAATGCACTGATTACTGTGTAAATGACACTGGTAGGGAAGGGGTTAAATGTGTGTTCCAACTGTATGGGGATAGAACTGAGTAGGAGAGGAGACGTATATCGCTGTTCCTACTTACTAGGAACAAATGACATGTCTCCTCTCCTCCGACAGCACAGGAATTTGTTACACACACAAATCCCTGTGCTGGCGCTTTTGCATGCGCATTGGGTCCCCCACCGTGCAGTGGTTGCGCGTGCTCTGGCGGCTCTTAACCACATGCCGACCGCTGCATGTAGATATATGCAAGTCCCTTTAAATTTGCCGCCATGTGGTCACGTGCTCCGTGATCGTGCCCGCGGGACCCGCGGACTTGATGTGTCAGTGTAAACGCAACATCTCCCCGTTCTTCCTAGTGACATGTCACTGATCATCTGTTCCCTCTCATCGGAAGCAGCGATCAGTGATGTGTCACTCGTAGCCACGCCCCCTAACAGACTCACTCCATAGGACACACTTAGCCCCTTCCTAGCCCCCTATTGGTTAACCCCTTCATTGCCAGTCACATTTACACAGTAATCAATGCATTTTTGATTGCACTGATCGCTGTATAAATGTGAATGGTCCCAAAATAGCGCCAAAAGTGTCCGATGTGTCCGCCATAATGTTGCAGTCATGATAAAAAATCGCCGCCATTACTAGTAAAAATCTTTTTTTTTATAAAAATGCCATAAATCTATCCCCTATTTTGTAGATGCTATAAATTTTGCGCAAACCAATCAATACACACCTATTGTGATTTTTTTTTTTTGATTTTTTTATTATTTTTACCAAAAATATGTAGAAGAATACGCATCGGCCTAAACTGAGGAAAAAATGTTTTTATATATTTTTGGGGGATATTTATTATAGCAAAAAGTAAAAAATATGTTTTTTTTTCGAAACTATCGCTCTTTTTTTGTTTATAGCGCAAAAAATTAAAACCACAGAGGTGATCATATACCACCAAAAGAAAGTTCTATTTGTGTAGGGGGGGGAAAAAGGAACGTCAATCTTGTTTGAGAGCCACGCTGCACGACTGCGCAATTGTCAGTTAAAGCAACGCAGTGCCGAATCGCAAAAAGTGCTCTGGTATTTGGCCAGCCAAATGGTCCGGGGCTTAAGTGGTTAAAGGAACCGCATACCTGTACGGAGTTTGACGCATAGGAGCCATTCTTCCCCCATAAATACACGTGAGCCGGTCAGGAACGGGTTAATAGTTTGGAGATTATGAAACATTTTGCTGTGTTTTGAGTTTTTCTCCTAAACTGTTCTGTTCTTTTAGGATTTTTTCCTTGATAATGAAAAATGTGGATCTCTACAAGCCAACACATCTATGCACAATGGCAAATGCAGTGGTATCTTTGTCATGCCAAAATGATGTCTTGTTTGCCGATTTACAACAGCACATAATATGGTATGTATGGAGTTTGTCTTTTTTTTTTTTTTTGGTCTCAGTTGAAGTATAAATTGCAGAATAGTTAAAGAGAAGCCTAACTTTCGGAGAACTGCAAACGGAAAAACCTATTTAATTAATTTTTAATATTCAAAGTTAACTCGCCCATCCATTCATGTCTCCATACTTTATTTTGAGATCACTTTGAAAAAAACACTCTAGCATTTCTAGCCATGGCTATATTGAGTAAGGGCAGATGATTAATTTACTTGTTACTCCCTGGGATTCACCTGCCCTTAGCTCAGGCATGCAGGAAGGCAGGTGTACTTAGTTGAGAGAGCCCCTCCAGATGAAAGAAAAAAAAAAAAAAAACACAAAGACTCCTGGGATGTATGACATCATTTTGACCTACTGCAGACATAGAGAAAGGACTTCACCACTCCAGGTCCAGAGCATATTCCTTCTCTGCACTGGTTGTTGGCTTTAGCCGCTCATTCTGCTAAAACTAAGAACAAAGCTGCAGTTCCATATATTCTCACCATGAAGTTTAATCAAAGCAGTTGGCTTCCAACATATTACCCATCCCCCCGCCAGGCCATGCCCATGATTAGGCTTATTCGTAGAGGCCCTGACCAGAAACCAGGAAGCAACTGAAGAAATGTAAAGACGTTTTTAAATAAGTAAATATAATATAATTGACTATCTAATTACTAATTCTAGCAGTATAAGGATAGTTAGTTAACCTCTTCCCACCCGCCCACTGTCATATGACGGCGGGACGAGACATCTCTTGTTCTGGGCCGCCGTCTTATGACGTGATTTCCTCCTCTGGCCACTAGGGGGCCGCGATTGCCCAGTAACTGAGCAGGACCGTCGGAGAGGAGCCCAATGGTGTGTCCCTTGTACATAGGGACACCGATTGGTCACCTCCCCCAGTCAGTCCCCTCCCCCCACAGTTAGAATCACTCCCATAGGGAACATATTAACCCCTCGATCACCCCCTAGTGTTAACCCTGTTCCCTGCCAGTCACATTTACACAGTAATCAATGCTTTTTCATAGCACGGATCGCTGTATAAGTGTGAACGGTCCCAAAAATGTGTCAAAAGTGTCCGATACGTCCGCCGCAATATCGCAGTCACAATGAAAATCGCAGATCGCCGCCATTACTAGCAAAAAAAAAATAATAATAAAAATGCTATAAATCTATCCCCTATTTTGTAGACGCTATAACTTTTGCACAAACCAATTAATATACGGTACGCTTATTGTGATATTTTTTTTTTTTTTTTTTGTTACCAAAAATATGCAGAAGAATACGTATTGGCCTAAACTGAGGAAAAAATTTGTTTAAAAAAAAATAAATAAAAAAAATTGGATATTTATTATAGCAAAAAGTAAAAAATAATGTGTTTTTTTTTTTTTATTTTTTATTTTTTTTTCAAACTTGGCCTTCTTTTGTTTATAGCACAAAAAATAAAAACCGCAGAGGTGATCAAATACCACCAAAAAAGCTCTATTTGTGGGGAAAAAGTGATAAAAATTTAATTTGGGTACAGCGTTGCATGACCGCGCAATTGTCATTCAAAGTGCGACAGCGCTGAAAGCTGAAAAATGGCTTGGGCAGGAAGGGGGTGTTCGTGCCTGGTAGGCAAGTGGTTAATGTTAATTTAGAACATTTACTTTAAAGGGTAACTGTGGTTTCAGTGCAGATACTTTAATTGTTGGTGACCCAGCAGGCTACACAAAAAAAGGACTCTTATTTAAAAGGATTGTTGCCTTACTCCCTCCCACTCCTGTCCCATCATTGTGGCCAGCTTTATTTTTCCTGGCTTAGGTTCAGTTGAAATATGTTAACTAGTTCCAGACCGCCCCACGTATATTTACTGCAGCATGGTGGCCCATCTGCGCGAAATCGCATAACTGTACGTGATTTTGCTCTTCCGGGTCAATCAGCGGATCAGGCAAACTATATGTCCGCCACCTTCCGGCGATCATTCCAGAGAGAGGCAGAATGGCGGTCTACCTATGTAAACAATGCAGATCGTCGTTTTGCTAGTATAGAAGATAGAGATCTTGTGTTTCAGCTAAGCAGGTGCACAGATCTGTCTTCCCACAGTGCAGCTATCCCCCATACAGGTAGGAAGCGCTCCCTAGGGACAAAATTAACCCTGTGATCCCCCTGACGTTAACCCCTTCCTTGCCGGTGTCATTAGTACAGTGACAGTGCATATTTGTAGCTCTGATCACTGGATTGGTGTCACCGATCCCCAAAAAAGTGTCACTTAGTGTCTGACTTTGTCCGCTGCAATGTTGCAGTCCCGCTACAAATTGCTAATCGCCGCCATTACTAGTAAAAAAAAAAAAAAAAACATCAGAAAGTAAGAAATATTGTTTTATTTAAAAAAAATAAAAATAAATAGTCCGCCTTTTTTTTGTTCCTAGCACAATAAATAAAAACCGCAGAGGTGTTTAAATACCACCAAAATAAAGCTCTATTTGTGGGAAAAACTACTACGCATAAGTCCGTTTTAACCACTTCAGCCCCGGACCAATTGGCAGCCAAAGGACCAGGCCCCTTTTTGCGATTCGGCACTGCGTCGCTTTAACTGACAATTGCGCGGTCGTGCGACGTGGCTCCCAAACAAAATTGACGTCCTTTTTTTCCCACAAATAGAGCTTTCTTTTGGTGGTATTTGATCGCCCCTGCGGTTTTTATTTTTTGCGCTATAAACAAAAATAGAACGACAATTTTTAAAACAATGCAATATTTTTTGCTTTTTGCTATAATAAATATCCCCAAAAAATATATAAAAAAACATTTTTTTTCCTCTGTTTAGGCCGATACGTATTCTTCTACATATTTTTTGGTAAAAAAAATTCCAATAAGCGTTTATTGATTGGTTTGTGCAAAAGTTATAGCTTTTACAAAATGGGGGATAGTTTTATGGCATTTTTATTAATAATTTTTTTTTTTTATTAGTAATGGCGGCGATCAGCGATTTTTTTTATTTTTTATTTATTTTTTTTTTTTTTTTTTTTTTGTGACTGCGACATTATGGCAGACAGTTTGGACACTTTTGGTGCGTTTTTAGGACCATTCACATTTATACAGCGATCAGTGCAATTAAAAATGCATTGATTACTGTATAAATGTGACTGGCAGTGAAGGCGTTAACCACTATGTGGCGCTGTAGGGGTTAAGTGTGTCCTAGGGAGTGATTCTAACTGTGGGGGGGAGGGGCTGTGTGTGACGCAACACTGATCACCGCTCCCGATTACAGGGAGCGGTGATCAGTGACAGTGTCACTAGGCAGAACAGGGAAATGCTTGTTTTCATTAGCATTTCCCCGTTCTTCCTCTCCGTGAGATGATCGCGGGACCCTCAATCGCGCTCACGAAGCTCCCGGCGGGCGCGCATGCTGCTCAACCCGCCTCTTAAAGGGCAACGTACAGGTACGTGATTCTGCCGCAGTATATCTGCGGGAGGCGGTCGGGAAGCTGTTAAAGAGTAACTCCACTTTTGTTGAGAGAAAAAAACATTCCCCTCTGCGTGATCTATGTACAATACAAAGATTTTAACAAGCTTTGTTGCAGATTTTTACTTTTTGTTATTCTGAAGAAATCGCTGTTTGTTCCTCGTTGCCCATATCCAGAGTGAGTGTAATGGGGGTGCTTTCATAATTATCAATCAGCTGCTGCAGAATCAGGGCTCTAATGAGGAAAATTGCAGGGTCTGCATCCCTTTTAGACATTATTTCCTATTGGGAGTACCTTGCCAAAAATGAAATTTTTTACTGCAGGGGATGCAAAAAATCGGACTTGTATTTTAGTGTAGACTTCAGGGGAAATCAATGAGCCAATCACACAAGCAAGAAATGATGTTTCTGTGGGGGGTTCTGTACACATTCTGTGTACAGAACACCTCCAGGTAGCTATATTGCATTGCATTACATTTTACAGAAAATTACAGAGCTGCAGATTGAAAAGTAATTATTTTTAATAATATTCAATTCCAATATGATGTGTGTTGCAATTGTATATGCTAAATAAATTTTTTCTTTATATGCAATTTTTTTTCCCCAATGAAAGTGAAGTTACCCTTTTAAGGTGAAGAACCTTCTGTGCTGCAGAATTCCCCTAGACAGCCCCCCCACCCCCTTTTTCTTACCTGAGCCCGATCCAGCGATGTCTCCAGCCGCCATCACTCTCCTTATTTGACAGATTGATAGCGGGGGTAGCCATTGGCTCCCACTGCTGTCAATCAAAAGCTGTGACACGGGAGTGAAGGTCTGTGTCAATGGACACAGCAGCAGGACTCGGGAGGGAGCCCGCATTGGTGCCCCCCATGGAAAGCGACTTACCAAGGGGGCACCTCATGAAAAGGAGCAGCCAGGAGCGCCGTTGGGGGACCCCAGAAGAGGAGGCTCGGGGCTGCTCTGTGCAAAATCATTACACAGAGCAGGTAATTTATAGACACGTTTGTTTTTTTTTTTCCTATGTAAAAAAAAAATCAAAGGTTTACAATCACTTTAAATTATCTGCACTTTTAAAGCAGAGTAACCATGCGGAGTAGCGGTGTCTACTTCAGTGGCACCAGCCAAATATTGTATATGCATAGTTCTATTGAATGCATCACAAGAGTCAGGGCCGTCTTTAATATTGATTGGACCCTGGGCAAAAATTTTCTTTGGGCCCCCTCCCTCCCCTATTCAGTTTTACTCTCCACCTGCTCTGAGACATACAATAAATAGCAACTAGATTTTAAATCAGTTTACTGTATCAGATCAGGCAGCAATTGCGATTTGTTGCCAGCGGTTACAGCATATCATTACTGCTTACTGACTGGTTGCTAGAGGTTACAGCACACATTACGGCTCACTGTTTAGTTGCTAGAGGTTACAGTAAATGATTTATGCTGAATGTTAATTGGTTGCTAGAGATTACTGTACAGTATTACTGCTCACTGATTGGTTGCTAGAGGTTACAGCACACATTACGGCTCACTGTTTAGTTGCTAGAGGTTACAGTAAATGATTTATGCTTACTGTTAATTGGTTGCTAGAGATTACTGTACAGTATTACTGCTCACTGATTGGTTGCTAGAGGTTACAGCACATCATCTCCTCACTGCAGGGGGGCACGATATACATATGAGAATGCCGCCTTTATTTACAATGCCGCTGGCCGCAGCTATTTACATATGAATGTCGGTTATTTACATGTAAACACAGGGTCTGCAGGCGAGTCCTCTGTACACAGCAATAAGGCAGAGCTGGGCAGAATTAGTACCAGCACTTCACACTGAGATATTGGGACACAGCACAGGACTAAAACTTCAAAGGACAAGAGAATTTAAACTGGGATAGTTGGCAAGTATGAGTCGGCTGCTTTGGGCCCCACAACAATGACAGGGCCCAGGGCAGTTGCCCCTTTTGCCCTGACTTAAAAACGGCCCTGACAAGAGTGACACGTGTTTTTTACAAGTTTCATAAATTGATGCAGAAGTGATTTTGCATGTGCTGAAAAAAAATACGCTATATTGTGAATAGAGCCCTTAGAATGAATCACTACACAATGCAATCAGCTAGAGAGGTCAGAGACTTGTATTAAAGCGTTTTTAATTCTGGTCAAGAATATGTAAATGACTTAGGCTGGGTTCAGACTGCTGCGATGCGGGAACGCTGCGAATCTATCGCATGTCTCCCGCCGGCAGTTCACACTGCCCTATGCGAGCTGCTGGGAGTGTCAGTGAAATGTTAATGACACCCCATATCAGTTCGCATATCGCAGTGCGATCTGCAAACTCGGACAGGAATCGGAACGCATGGTGAGAACACCCATGCGATCCGATTCTGGTGCGGGCCAAAAAAAGGGTCCTGTGCGAGTTTGGGCCGAATGCAATGCAAATTCAGCCATACTATCTGTATGGCTGAAATCGCATCGCACAGAGATCGCCTATGATTTGCACTGCAGTGCGGTTCTAATCATATCCGATCTCGGACATCGCAGCAGTCTGAACCCGGCCTTAATGTCCTTTAGTCTGAAAATATGTACTCTTTTTAAGATGTGTGCTTTTTTTTTTTTTTGGGGGTGCTGGGAGTGGGGGTGGGGTAACTCTAATGAAAAGGCGTAAAAATATGGGTTTGGGCTTTAAATTTCATTCTATCAAATGATCTTTCTAAAATGCTTTTATTTTGTCTTTGCACAGCAAGTTAAAGGCGTGTTTTATCACCAAAAACATAATAAAGTTGACCCATGCCCTCTCCCTGATGTCCCCCAGAAGTGTGGATGGGGCCATCATTTCTAAGCTGGATGCTATTGTTCCGCAATGTGATCTGTACCAGATAAATCAATTGGCTAATGATGTCATATTATGGTTGTTGAAAAACCCAGAGAAAATAAGTTATAAGAATTTGTACAAAAAAATGAACACGTATGCACTGGAAAAGATCGGGAGTATGGAGAACCTTGATGTTTTCTTAGAGGAGATGAGGAATGTGATGATGGGAAAGTGGTTTCAGGATGTCCTTGTGGAAGCCACTATGGAGACCTGCCAGCGTTTGCTGCCTCAGATCACCTATAGGAATGTTTTACCTTTGTCTAGAATGATTAATATCAGCCTAACAAGGTGCACTCCAGTCCTAGATAAAATTGCAGCGGAGACTATGGGAAATGTCGCAGAGGTAAGGGCCACAGTCACCTTTTCTGATCTTTTCCTATTGGATTTGGTGTCACATGGATATTTATAGAACACAATGATATGTTTTCTTTTTCTGATCATCACAAGAAAAACATAATCTAGAAATTGACTGACAGACCCAAAATAGATACCGTATATACTCGAGTATAAGCCGAGTTTTTCCAGCACATTTTTTGTTTTGTGCTGAAAGTTCTTCCCTCGGCTTATACTCGAGTCAAGCATTTTTCTGCAGCAGAAAATAAAATTTTCCGATCCGACTTTGGGGCCCTGTATCTCGGGGCCACTTGGTGCTAGAAACCCCAAATTTGGTATGCCAACCTAGTGGAATCAGCACTACTGTTTGGGGTTCCTAGCATCAAGTGGCCCTGAGATACAGGGCCCCAAAGTTGGTCAACTGTGTCCATCTGCAGCAATGTCATTTCGGGACCCTTTGGGTCCAGAGACCCCACATTTTGGCTACAGCTAGGGGGCATCTAGGAACCCTTAACTACCAAGTTTGAGGCATGCAAATGGGCACAGTGAGGCTGCAAATGGGCATTGTTGACCCTCTTTTACACTTACAGTATCTGCGCATTTCTCACCCTAGGCTTATACTCGAGTCAATAAGTTTTCACAGTTTTTTGTGGTAAAATTAGGTGCCTTGGCTTATATTCGGGTCGGCTTATACTCGAGTATATACGGTACTTGGAGGAGCCTGCATGTTCATCTGTTTAGGTTTCAGAATGCCTTGTAATATCTGCTTTTATTTTTTTAAGCAAAATCTCACCTATTGTGCATCACCCAATGAAAATGTTGAGCCTTTCTTGTTGATAGTCAGTCATATGCTGCATTAGCACAGTGTCTTTCACTGCAGAGCTGGAAAGTTTGAGGTAGGCTAAGTTCACACTGCAGCACACTCTAAAAAGCAATCGATAGATCGTTTTTCAGAGGATGGCTGAACAGCAGCTTCCAGACCGGAGACAATCCTGCCACCTCCTGAATCCCTGTGGGTTTTTTTTTTTTTTTTTTAATGTTAAACACCCTACAACCCCAAGGCAAGAGATTGTCTTGCGGCCTTGTTGATTTGAATGGCTGAGTTTGACAGGTGTTGCAAAGCATCACAGTCTAGGCATGTGTACAGAGACCCCTTCAGCTGTATGCTTCATGACTTGCATATGAATAGTACATGTAACGTGTTAACAAATACATAATGGCATTAACAAATTAGGCCCCTTTCACACGAGGCGGACTCCGCATCCACAGAGTCCGCCTCTGTCCGCCGGCTCAGCGGGAGATCTCTTTGTTGATCTCCGCTGAGCCGGGTCGGATGACAGGTCCCTCTCTGCTCACTGAGCGGGGAGGGGCTTGTCCAGCGCCGCTGGTCTCTACGTGGCTCCCAAACAAAGTTTACATCTCTATTTATGGGGGAAAAAAAAAAAAGCTTTCTTTTGGTGGTATTTTTTTTAAATATGATTTTTATTTATTTTAAACAAAGAAAGACAAAGAAAGACAAATAGGCACAATTGAACATATCATGTACAAGAATTACAATGCTTTTCCACAACAACAGCAGCATATACACTTGGGCTTACAGTATGTCAGTCCCGTTGTCAGTGTCTTTCGGCGATTATTTATCCTCCCAGCAACCCAGTGGCCCGCTCCACTATCAGGCCCCTGGTGTGGGTGGTGCTTTGGTCTCTCTAACTGGAACCGGGCTTCCTCTTTGTAGCTCTTTGTAGGGAAAGCTCAGTGTGGACTTTCGGTAGCTTGTCCTATCTTTATTCGTGAAATTGTGCCATATGTGGAGATAGGAGTGGAGAGAATAGAAAGGTTAGAAGGAAGAAAGTAAGAGAGAGATAGGGAGGGCTCGGGGAGGGGGGGAGGGTAGTTTGGGGGTAGGAGGGGGGGGGGGGGGGGGGGGGGGAACTAGCTTACTGTGTTTTAGTCTGGTTTTATTGTTCATTAAGTAGCCAGAAGGGCCATTCCTTCGTCAGAGAATATGAATATGTTCCATAGCATCCATGTCTGTGAGTGTAGTTCCTGCTTGTTCTGTGCTGTGAGGACTAGATCCTCCAGTCTCTTGATCTCCTCCACTCTGCGTAGCCACAGCCCTATCGTTGGCGGTACTCTCTTTTTCCATAAGAGAGGGATGCAGGATTTGGCTGCATTCAGTAAGTGCCTTACAATCATTTTTTTGTATTTTTTAGCTGGTATTGTAGTGGCGTGCAGTAGTATAAAGGCTGGGTCGTCACTGATCGTGTAGTCCGTGAATTTCTGTATGATCTCTCGGACTGAAGACCAGAAGCTTGTTAGCAGAGGGCAGGACCAAAAGACGTGGAGGAGGGTCCCCTTATCTGTTTGGCATCTCCAGCATCTGTCTGACATGGCAGGGAAATATTTGTGTAGTTTTATCAGGGGTGTAATACCACCTGGTAAGAATTTTGTAGTTAAGTTCCTGTAGTTTTGTACAAATGGTTGTCTGTAGGGAAAATCTAATGATTGCTTGTCTTTGGGCGTTGGAAAGCGTGTACCCTAGCTCCGTCTCCCATTTATTTATGAAGGTCAGGTCGGGAGTTTCTATCGGGGAGTTGAGTAGGGCGTATGTTTTGGACAGTACTTGAGGTAGGGGTCCCTCTTCATTACAGTACCTTTCAAAGGTCGTCAAGGCACGGTTGAACTGTGCTGGCCGTGGGATTGAGTGCAGGAAGTGGTGTAGTCTAATTGCTTTCCAAAACGGTAGTTTGAAAAGCCCTGCCTCGTCCATGAGAGATTCAATGGATGGCCATGCCTCGTTTATCAAAAAATGTGATGCTCGGTCTCTGCCGTTTCTAATTAGTGTCTCATATCCCTCCTGTTCCATTCCGGGTGGGAATGCGGGATTGCCTAATATCGGATATAGAGGTGAGTTTTCTGTGGATATGGGCGTTAGCAGTAAGGTGGATGTCCCTATCCTCAGTGTCGTTCCTATGGTGGGGTGTGTTTTAATTATAGGGGGCAACCTGTCATAGCACCATACCGCCCCTTTTAACGAGGGTGGGCATTGTGCCTGTTCCAGTTGTACCCACAGTTTGTTTTTGTCGTGTCTGTTCCAGTCAATGATTCTACCCAGATGTACCGCCCTGTAATAGTTTTTCAAGTCTGGGAGGGCCAGGCCTCCCTGTGTTTTGGGTAGTGTAAGGTATTGTCTGCGCAGTCTCGGTTTCGAGTTTTTCCATACAAATTTGGTGAAGATGGAGTGTATTTGTTTAAAGTATTGGGGTGGGATCTGAATCGGCAGTGCTTGGAGTAGATATAGGAATTTGGGGAGTATTGTCATTTTGAGTAAGTTGCATCTGCCGAACCATGAGTGAAGTCCTTTGGTCCAGTCTTCCAGTAGTAATCTAGTTCTAGTCAGTAGTGGTGGAAAGTTTAGCTCGAAAATACGCTTTAGGTCTTTAGGGATCTGGGTACCTAGGTATTTAAGGGATGAATCTGACCACTTAAATCTGAATTGTGACTTCAGTAACTCTGAGCTCTTTGGTGGTAAGTTAAGTCCCATCGCTTCTGACTTGTCGAAATTAATTTTGAGGTTGGCTAGTTGTCCGTATTTGTCAAACTCTCTGAGGAGATTAGGTAACGAGATCGCAGGGTTGGTGAGTACGAACATAAGGTCATCTGCATACGCGGCTATTTTGTATTGGGATTTGTTTATTGTCACACCAGTGATGTCGGGGTTGGATCTTACTGTACATAAAAAGGGCTCTAATACTAGGGCATATAGAAGGGGGGACAATGGGCAGCCTTGTCTAGTCCCGTTCGTAATTGGGAATGTGTCCGACAGTATTCCATTGGCCTTCACTTGCGCTGTGGGTATGGAGTAGATGCTACGAATCCAATGCATCATTTTACTTCCTAGGCCTATGTGTCTGAGTACTGACGTCATGAACTCCCAGTTTACCCGGTCGAACGCCTTCTCAGCGTCTGTGCTGAGAAGTACGCACGGGGTTTTGGATTCGGTGACTGCATGTATGAGATTTATCACTTTTGTGGTGTTATCCCTAGCCTCGCGGGCCGGGATAAATCCCACTTGGTCCAGGTGTATCAAGTCTGGCATGAACTGGGTCAGTCTGTTGGCCATGATCTTAGTAAACAATTTCAGGTCCGTGTTTAGGAGCGAAATAGGCCTGTAGCTACCGCATGCCGCAGGGTCTTTGCCCTCTTTCGATATTAGTGATATATGTGCCCTCAGGGTGTCTTTGGGCGGCATTTTCCCTTCTCCTAGACTGTTGAACATTTTCAGCATGTGTGTACCTAATAGTGGCAATAGGGTCTGGAAATATTGCAGGGTGAACCCGTCGGGGCCTGGTGCTTTGCCTGGCTTCGTTCCCCCTATTGCCCGCTGTAGTTCCTCTAATGTGATGGGAGCTTCTAGTTCCGTCCTGGCTTCTGGGGGGAGTTGAGGGATCTGTGCGGCTGTGATGTAGTCCTGTAGTGTGTTTTCTGTCTGTGAGCCCTTCGGAAGGTTGTATAGAGTGGAGTAGTACTCCCTAAATTCTTCTGCTATTTGGGTTGGTGTGGTCTTTTTCTGTCCTCTTGTGTTCACGATCTGCGGGATGTATGTGTTGAGTCGTTGGGTTTTAACCGCCCTGGCCAATTGTCGCCCGCACTTGTTTCCCGATTCGTATGAGATTTTCCGGCATCTCTGTAATGCCGCCTTGGCCCTATATTCCAGTAAGTCTACGACTTGTTTCCTAAGGGTCACTAGCTCTACTTCTATTGAGGCGACCGGGGTCTTTTTGTGTTGTGTTTCCGTTATGTGTATCTTCTGTAAGAGGTCTAGTAGAAGTTGTTCTTTTTTCTTTTTAATGTATGTCCCGTGTTTGATCAGTATCCCCCTAACCACTGTCTTATGTGCCTCCCAGAGAATACCCGGGTCACAGTCTTCAGTGTTGTTGATTTGAAAATATTGTTTTATTTCCTTCTGTACGTCTGTCAGGACGTCGGGTGTTTGTAGAAGGCTTTCGTTCAGTCTCCAGAATCTAGATCTGGAGGTCTGGGTCGATGAAAGGCAATACCGCATGGTAATGGGGGCGTGGTCTGACCACGTAATATTCCCTATCTCGACCTCCTGGATCGCCTCTAGCTGGCTATGTGGGACAAAGTAGTAGTCTATCCTTGAATACACTTTATGTGGGGTCGAGAAGAAAGTGTAGTCTCTTTCCCCTGTGTGAAGGAGTCTCCATGTGTCTATAAGTTGGGTGTCATGTAGGGCTTGAGTTACCCGCTTATGTATGCCTTTGCGTATTGATGAGGTTTTGGAAGATGTGTCCAATGTCGGGGCAAGGGGTATATTAAAATCCCCTCCCAGTATTAGCTGGCCTTCTCTAAAGTCACTGAGTAGTTTCAACGTACGGTTTAGGAAGAGGTCTTGTCGGTCATTAGGGGCATATATAGTGGCCAGGGTCACTTTCGTGCCTCGTAGTGTGCCTTTGATAAACAGGTACCTGCCTGAAGTGTCCGCCAAGGTAGCGCTACTTGTCCATGGGACTGATCCCGATATTAGTATGGAAACCCCCTTAGATTTGGCCTCCGTGTTAGTGGCGTGGTATGTGTGCGGGAAGAGTCTGCTTTGGAGGCATGTAGGGTTGCCTGTTCTGAAATGAGTTTCTTGAATGAATGCCACATCAGTTTGGGCTCTTTTAAGGTCGTTTATTAACATTCGTCTTTTTTCGGGTATATTTAATCCCTTGGCATTCAATGAGTAGATATTGATTGTGTCCATTATGTTTTGGGTGGGGGAGGGGTTTTGGGGGAGGGTAAGGGTGTGATGGGGGGGGGGGGGGTGGGGGGGGGGAGGTGTAGAGAGAGGTCTAAAGAGGAAGTGAGAAGGAAGAAAGATAGAAAAAGATATAGCGAGGTGGAGTTCACCTCCTTACGACTAAACGGGTAGTTAACTATAAGCTATCCGTTTAGTTGACTAAGTGCAAATCAAAATAACTTTGCAATGAAGCGTATCCTAGCCTCTGCTAGGATATCCGCTCCGTCCTATTGGGGGGTAGAGGATGGAATAGACCGGGGTAGAACCCCCGGGTCCGAACCCATCCTCCCCAGCTTGATGTTTTTAGATGTATAACCCATTGCTCTTGTTCAGTCTACGTATTAGAACAATATAACTTTACATCCAACATTAGTGCAATATAAAACCAGAAACCTGTAAACCATGTAAAACAAGTATAACATACCCCAAGCAGTTGCAAGATGTACCCTTATGTCTTTTTAAAGTCCTCCCTGGGTCCAGGCCCGTGAGCCTTATTGGGGCCAAGGGGGGACTTTTTCTGTAGTATCATGTGACAACCAGGTTGGCACCCGCAGGATTGCATTACCTCTTACGTTACGACACACATGTATCCCCCTGTGCCTTCCCTGTTTTGCAATTGAGCCCTCCGGCATCCCCACCCCCCCCCCGTGGCAAACATTCCCCCGGGTATGCGTCTCTTTTGCCCCCCTCTGGGGGTTACTATCCCCGTGTATGGTGTTATAACCATCTTTCTTTCTGGCGATTCGTGGGGTATTGTTTGTCCTCACTCTCTAGGGTTGCGACCGTCTCCAGATTTAGTCCCTCGGGGAGGAAGTTTTCTTGGGTAACGGTGTAGCTCCCAACCGGCCCCCCTCCCACTCCGTACCACCCCAAGGTCCTGACCAGGTATCAAACGTGTGAGGGGGGGTCTCCTCGCCTCTGCTCCAATGTGGGATTTCTCCGTGGTGGGCCAAGCCTGGTCTCAAGAGTTGCCCGAGCTCCGGAAAGTCAGGGGGGCATAAAAATCAGGTGGCAGGTGGGGGGGGATGAATAGAGCAGGCGGGCCGGGCAGTGAGATGAGTATTCAAGAGTCGCTTACCTCTGGTGAGGGAGGGTGTTCGGAGGGCATCAACCGCTGTGGTGGAAGAGTCTCTGCAGTCGGGGTACAGTGTGTTGTCCGTATGGGGTGTCGTTCGGCTTCTTTTAGTCTTCTCTCGGTGCGCCTCCAGGGATGTACCGCTGTCTGCTCCTGTTCCTCTGGGGCCTCGGGGATCCCGCTCTTCTCATCCTTGCTGGTCCGGATCTCGAAGGGGGGTTCTGGAGTATCTGCAGCCAATCCGGTACGTCTATAGGGTCGGTTTCCAGGAACTCAAATAGTGCCGGGAGGTCCGCTGGTGTCCGGAGGGTGAGGGCGTGCTGTGCTTTTTTAAATGTTACAGAGATGGGGAAACCCCACCTGTAGGTTAGGCCCGCGTCTCGTGCTGCTGAGAGTAGTGGCTTGAGAAGGGCTCTCCGTTGCAGAGTTTGTCTGGATAGGTCCGGCATTATTTTAATTTCGGCTCCGTCAAACGATACGTTCCTCTTCTCCCATGCCGCTCGCAGGATCGTTTCCTTATGGGCATATTGATGTATCCTGCATATCACGTCCCTCGGTCTGTCGGTGTCTGATGAGCGGGGGCCCAGGGCCCTGTGGATCCGGTCAAAGGATAGGTTGGCTGGGTACAGTTCTCCCGACACTTCCCTGAATATAGCCAGGGTGGTCTCTATTAAGTCCTCAGTGCCCGTAGCCTCTGGCAGACCTCGTATCCTGAGGTTGTTGCGTCTGCTGCGGTCCTCGGCCTCTTCCAATCGTAGCTGCTGGGATCTTAGCATGTCTGCCTGTGCCGTTTGCGTTGCCTCTACAGCTGCCAGCCTTCGCTCCATTGTGGACATTGTCTCCTCCCCGGTCCCTACTCGGTCCGTTAGGGCTTGGACCTCTTGTCTCATCACAGTCATGTCCTGACGGAGGGTCGCCTCTGTTTTGCCGACGATTGCCTCAATGTCTGCCCTCGTAGGTAGGGCCTGTAGCAGCGCTCTTAATTCGGCATCTGCTCTCAGTGTCAGCGGGGAATGATCCGGCTGGCTTTCCTGTGGGTCAGGGTTAGATCGGAGCATATCTGGAAAGGTGTAGTCGTTGTCCGGGGCACGTACGGGTGAACTCCGAGTAGGGGAGGCCGGAGTGCGCAGGGCGCTCTGTGAGCTGTGCCTCGTGGCGTCCGCCATCTTGAGGACCGGTGAGGCCCTAGGGTTGGTGAGGTACCTCTGGATATCTTCGTTCCTCCTCGGGTTCGGGGATCCACGTTTTATATTTTTGGCTCTCCGCTTTCCAGCCGAGTACATCCCGGGTCGTTTGAGCGGTGTTTCGTCGCTTTAAAGCTGGTTTAGGACGGGTCGGGCCGGGAGCTCTGTAGACTTGCGTCCTCACTCAGCCATGTCCTGGGGAGTGATTCTAACTGTGGGGGCGTGGCTGCATGTGGCAGGTCACTGATCTCTGCTCCTGATTACACGGAGTAGAGATCAGTGAGAGTGTCACTAGGCAGAACAGGGAGATGCTTATTTACACTAGCATCTCCCCGTTCTTCCTCGGGTATCCCCACGGACATAGAGTCCGCAGGACCCTTGATCCTACTCGCGGAGCTCCCGGCCAGCGCGCACACGCGATGGCACGGCAGCAAATTCAGAGTGACGTACAGGTACACCCATTTGCGTAGCCGTGCCATTCTGCTGACCTACATCGGCGTGCGCCGGTCCGGAACCGGTTAAAGGCCAAGTTCACCTTCTTTTTTTTTTTTTTTATAAATTCCAGCTCCCCTATGTACCAATATAGCATTAATGTACTTATTTTGCAAAAATAAAACCTCTTTCCATTAATTCTACACAGACTTACCTCACTCTCTTCATAGCTGCCGACCGCCTTCCGCATATATACTGTAGCAAGGCTGCTCGGTTGTGCAAATCAACGTACATGTAGGTCGGTCTGTGTAAACAAGGCGGATCCCTGTTCTGACATGGGAGGAGAGAGAGCTGTTCCTAGTGATGAGGAACAGGATCTCTCTCTACTCCCAGTCAGTCTGTCCCTCCTGACAGTTAGAAACACCTCCCTAGGGAACACTTAACCCCTTGATCCCCCCCTAGTGTTAACCCCTTCCCTGTCAGTGCCATTTATACAGTGATCGGTGCATTTTTATAGCACTGATCACTATAGTGGTGTCACAGGTCACCAAAAAGTGTCACTTGGAGTCAGATTTGTCTGTCGCCATGTCACAGCCCCGCTAAATATTAAGTCCCAAAATCTTTCCCTTATTTTGTAGATGCTATAACTTTTAAGCAAACCAATCAATATAAGCTATTTGCGATTTATTTATTTATTTATTTTTATTACCAAAAATATGTAGAATACATAATATTGGCTTAAACTGATGAGTAATTAATCTATCTATCTATCTATCGATCTATCTATCTGTATTATAGCAGAAAGTAAAAAAATATATTACCAAAAATATGTATATATATATATACATATATATATTAATATGAATATATATATAAAAAAAAACGATCTTGTAATATAGTAAAAAATGGAGAACTCGGGGGCGTGGCTGATCGTCCAACAGGGAGGACGTGCGGGAGCTGAGCTCCGACCAGGGGGGAAAATAATTGCAGCCATCCACAGCCATCTGGGCCTTACTTCAGCCCCTCTCTACCAGCAACGGAGCCTGGATACCTCCCGATCCACCTGGATCTACATCTTACCCAATCTCGGCCGCCCAGGCCTCCCGATAACCTGACCGGAGCCGCGATACACCCAGCGCCATCTTGGGGCCTAGACGCGAGGCAGCCACCCTCCTTGCCTGGAGTTACCTGCCCTCTGCACCAACACCGGGGCCTGGAAACCTACCGATCCACCTGGATCTGCATCCCATCTACATTCGGCCGTCGGAGCCGCCAGACCGGAGCCGCGATACACCCAGCGCCATCTTGGGGCCTAGACGCGAGGCAGCCACCCTCCTGGCCTGGGACGGCCTGCCCGACACCTCCGCACAGCGCACCTCTCCGCAATACCGGCCGATACACCGCCGGCGGAACTAAGACTACGGCCCCCACAGACCCATCCGGAAATCCCACTGTGAGGATCCGGCCCTCCAGGACCTGACGCCACGCCGCGGCCGACCTGCCCTCCTAAGGCAACGGAACACAGTGAGTACCAGGAGGGGTTCACCCTCAGTCCCCCCCCCCCCCGAGACCTGGGCTACCTCACCCTCCAGATCCCCAAAGCCTTAGCCAGACGGGAGGGCCCACACAGCCCGGGAGACGGATCCGGGGCACACTATATAGGACAGGCCGGGGCTTCGGCCTACCTGGAAGTACTCCCCATCCATTGAAACTAAGGCCTGCTAGAAGACAGAGGGACCCAGACATGGCTGAATAGATATGCTCCCCTGAGCTCCCGGCCATCCCCCACATACCCCAGACACACCAGTAAACGGAACAATATGCACACTTCAAAGAAAAGAAACACTAAGAAGAACAATAAGATTGTAAAACCCACTTCTCAGACCCCATCCTCTGGAGAAATCAGAAGACTTTTCCTACAATCTCAGCTTGGCTCACCAGAGCTCAAAATGGCGGCACCACGGGCAGAGGGGTCAGAGGAAAGGTCGCCTCTCGCCTCCTTATCCCCGCTTATAGGATCGCAATTAGCCGACTCAGATAGCGATTTCCCGGGCGACATTCACCAGGAGGAGGGGGAGCCCTCACAGGTGTCCTTCCGGATGAGTGGCGTAGACCCAGAACTGCGAGCACTCCTGCAAGCGTTACCGACGAAAGCTGACATTGCTGCATTGATTAGCACGGTAGAAACCGCGCACCGCAAAGAGCTGAAGGCAGTCAGAGCAGATATTAACACACTCACCTCCAGACTAGAGACAGGAGAGTCCTCGCTGGCAGCTATGGAGAGACGCGTTACGGCGGTGGAGAAAACACAAACCGCGCAGGCAGAGGCCCTGATCGACCAGCAGCTCCGCCTGGAGGAAATGGAGGACCGGAGCCGCAGGAACAACCTGCGAATCCGGGGCCTGCCAGAGGCTACAGGCTCAGAAGACCTAGTGGACACAGCAACGGCTATCTTCAGAGCCATAGAAGGGGTCCAGCTCCCAGACAGACTCGTTATTGATCGAATCCACAGGGCGCTGGGCCCTAAATCAGCGGACCCCCTGAGGCCACGGGACGTTATCTGCAGGCTCCATCATTACATACATAAAGAGCAGGTACTCCGGAAAGCATGGGAAGCAGGAGACCTGGAATTTGATGGAGCGCAACTGAAAATATTGCCAGATCTTTCCAGGGCCACGCTGCAAAGGAGAGCCCTGCTGAAACCCATACTTGATCTAGCCCGCAGGAAACAAGTAACCTATCGCTGGGGGTACCCACTTTCAGTGACATTTAGAAGAGACCAGAGGTACTTCAACTTACGCAAGCCGGACTCCCTGCCTGAATTATTTACCTTCCTGGGGGCGGAACCATTTGAAGTGCCTGACTGGCTGGCCCTACTTCCGAGCACGCAAGGACGTCCATACATCGCCAGACAGAGAGAGGATTTCACTCCCAGGCAACAGGGGAGCCGTCGCAGACCCAGAGAGGCATCCCAGGAAGCAGTACGTGAATCATAAGTGTTATACGATCTTACCTGCACTCAGTTGTTACTTTCTAATGGAGCAGTCATTTCGGATTCCTGTGTCATAGACTCTGTTTAAGTGACCTGTTGACATAGCCCCAGCCGTTACAGGGCTCCCGCTGGCACACCTCCCCTGGCAACAGAGACACTCCCCCCCCCCCCTTTTTTTTTTTGGTTTTTTTTTTTTTTTTTTTTTTGGCCGAGAGAGCCCACCCCCCCCCCCCCCCCCCTACACAGAGATCTATGGCAGTCACCTGATACCATCCCCTGAAAGCTATAGATCAGGTGTTGGACACCCACTGCACACCTCATCATTGGCCCCAAGACATCTCTTACGGGACACCGCGGATCTCCAGCAGTACCCATTAGAGCTCAAGATAGACTCGCCTACGACCAATTGAACGTGCCGCTCACACAGAACTTACGGCTGCAAGCCACCAACACACTCATGCTGGGCAGGCAGAGGAATCTTTATATAGTGACTCAATGATGTAGACGAGAGATCCGAGGCCAACACTAGCTGGACTACAGGGGCGCCACAGGTTTTACCCTCCCCCCCCCCCCCCCCCCTTTTTTTTTTTTTTTTTTTTGTTGTTTTGTTGGGCTGAAGCGGGACACTAGCTGGGGCCGTTGAGATAGTCACTACCGAATGACACAGATGTGTTTACATAACAGTTAAACTGCTCTATTATGTTCCCAATTATATATTTTTCTCTGTATTTGTTTACGATATCTCCTTTTATTTTTTCAGGGGTATTTTTATTGTTATACTCTTGGATGTGATACATGTTCTTTTTAGATTTGGTTGTTATTAGATACAGCTGATATTAGATACAGGTGCATATGCATACAGACTAGTTACACCAGAGGGGTGGGGGGCGGCGGGGAGCTCTCCTCTATGGACACGGACCCACCACTCCTCCACATAGGTTAGCGCAGCTCGCTGGGGGACGTCTCTAGACTCCCCGATCGACACGCGCAGGTTTAAAACAACACTATAGGGACCAGGTGTTAGACCTGGCCCCTACTTGGTAGTTTATTACCAACCCTTCTCTTTTCTTTTCTAACTTAACTTATTCTTCCTTTTCCTTCCCTGGTACTAAACCATCTATCCCACCCCCCCCCGCCCCATCCCCACCGGCAGATTCAACATGGCGATACAAAATATCAAAATTATGTCTCTGAATGTCAAGGGACTAAACACGCCGGAGAAGCGACGCATATTAATGGATGAGCTCAGGCGGTCTCATGTGGATGTGGCCCTTCTACAGGAGACCCACTTTAAAGATAATAGGCTGCCCTACCTAAGAAACAAACACTACCCAACAGCATACCACTCTACTAACTTGACCACTAAATCCAAGGGGGTGTCTATATTGATATCAGGTAGAGTCCCGTGGCACTGCCAAGGAAGCCAGTTAGACCCTACAGGTCGCTACGCCTTTGTTAAAGGTCTGATTGGGACCACGCAGCTGACCCTAGCAGCAGTATACGCCCCTAATGAACGCCAAGCTACCTTTCTAGAGGAAACTATGGAACAACTTCAGCAGTTTAGAGAAGGGCAATTAATCCTAGGAGGTGATTTTAATGCACCTCTAATACCCTCAATTGACACCTCGCCGGGCAGGACTTCCATACCAGTCAGCCAACTCAAACGCATGGCCAAGACATTCCACAAATCTCAGTTGATAGACATTTGGCGACTACAGCACTCAGGGGACAGAGACTTTACATACTACTCCCCCATGCACCAGGTTTACACTAGAATCGACTACTTTATGATCCCCCACAGCCAACTACACAATGCAGAACATACGGCCATAGGGAACAGAACGTGGTCAGACCACGCACCCATATTCTTGACGTATAACCTTTCAAACTATTCCTCCCCCGGACATCGATTCTGGCGTCTCAATGAGAGCCTTTTACAAACCCCGGAAATTATGGTAGAAGTCACCAGGGAACTGACTTTGTACTTTCAGGAGAACGAACAATCAGACTGCACACCGGGGACATTGTGGGAAGCCCACAAGACAGTGATACGGGGCATCCTTATCAAACATGGAGCCCGCATCAAACGAGACCGTAATCTGAAACTTGCCCAACTCCTACAGGACCTTACCGTAACGGAAGCCAGACATAAACACGCCCCCACCCAATCAATTGCAACAGAGTTAGAGACGATTCGAAAACAGATTAACGATATCCTTCACTATAGAGCTAAAGCGGCCATTCAAATATGCCGTAAAACAGCATATGAATCGGGAGACAAATGCGGAAAATTACTAGCTCAATCAGTTAGAGAACTCAGATTGTCCTCATACATCCCATATATTAACAAATCTGATGGAGGAAGGGCGGCCCTCCCCAAACAAATCACCCAGGAGTTCAAATCCTTTTACAACACACTATACAACCTACCGCCGGTGTCAGTACCTCAACGGGAAATTGAGGAATATGTTTCCTCCTCACAGTTACCGACCATATCACGGGAGACCCAGACCGCATTAGACACCCCCATAACCATGACGGAACTACAACAAGCCATTAAACAGATGAAACCAGGGAAGGCGCCGGGCCCAGACGGCTATACGTTACAGTACTATAGAACCCTGCTCCCAATACTGGGGCCCTATCTACTTAAAATCTTTAATGCAGTTGGAACGGGGGGAACATTTGCGAGAGATACTTTAAGCGCCCATATTTCAGTGATCCAGAAGGAAGGGAAAGACCCAGCGATGTGTGGCAGTTATAGACCCATATTGCTGCTAAACGTAGACCTAAAAATATTTACTAAAATTCTGGCCACCCGATTGGCGGCACAACTACAGCAACTCATACACTTAGACCAGGTAGGCTTTATCCCCTCAAGAGAAGCTAGAGACAGCACTACCAAAGTGCTGAACCTGTTATATATTACAAGGAACAATAAAATCCCGTGCATATTCCTAAATACGGACGCCGAAAAAGCCTTCGACCGGGTTAACTGGTCTTACATGTTTACAGTATTAAGAGACATAGGGCTGGGAGATGTAATGCTCAACCGAATAGCCAGTATATACTGCAATCCAACAGCCCAGGTGAAGGCAAATGGAGTCCTATCTGACTCCTTCACAATATCTAATGGGACACGGCAAGGGTGCCCACTCTCTCCCCTTCTATACGCTTTATCATTAGAACCCTTCCTCTCCACCGTTAGACTCAACCCTGACATTCGTGGGGTGTCTGATGGGCAGCAACAGCACAAAATATCAGCATACGCGGATGACATGCTGTTCTCGATAACTGACCCGGTTGTATCATTACCAAACCTCCTGAGGGAATTAGAGAAATTTGGGAAAATATCTAACCTTAAAATCAATTATAACAAATCGGAGGCCATGGGCATATCAATACCAGACAGGGCTCTCCTGACTTTACAATCAAGCTTTAGATTCCGATGGACTACATCTACATTGACTTACCTGGGCACTAACATCCCTTCCGACCTGTCACGAATATACGAGGCTAACTTCCCACCCCTACTGGCAAAAGCTAAGTCACTCCTGGAAACATGGCATAAAGGCATACATTCCTGGTTCGGGAGGTGCAACCTAGTAAAGATGAGCATTCTACCTAAATTCCTATACCTCTTTCAGGCCCTACCAGTTAGAATACCCCCCCTATACTTTCGAAAGGTGCAAACCCTATTCACACGTTTTGTCTGGGCTCATAAAAAACCACGACTACCACGCTCCCTACTTACGACACCGAAACATTACGGAGGCCTGGCACTCCCCGACGTTAGAAGATATTACCAGGCTGTACATTTAGGGAGAATAGTGGACTGGCATCGACATCAGGAACTTAAACTGTGGGCCCAAATAGAGCAACGCCAGACAAACATACCCCTGGGGAAGGCAATTTGGTGCTACGAATCGCTACCTCCAGACATAAAAACACACCCGCTGATAGGGAACACTATGAGACAATGTCTCCGCGCGACTCTCCAAGTCGCACAGACAACCAAAACATCTCCCCTAACACCGATCCTGGGCAACCCCAAGTTCCCCCCAGGGAACTCCCCAACTGACTTCCAGATCTTGAGGAATAACGACCAAACATCGGCAGCACGATTTGTGGTGCAAGACAGATGGCCCACCATCAGGGAATTGACAGACCCCAGGGGAACATTCCGACTGCCATTTTGGAGTGCGATACAGATGCACCATTTCTTGCAGGGCATCCCAGACCCCCATCTGTATACCAGACCTATGACCTCGTTTGAGGAATCCTTAGCGGGCAGGGAACCCTTGACAAGGGTCCTGTCAAACATGTACTCGCTACTGAACACACCCCCCCAACCACCAGATCTCCCGAGTATAGAGAGGTGGGAAAGGGAACTGCAATGCACCTTTACTGCGGTCCAGAAACAAAACATGGTCAACTTTGCCCTCAAATCCTCCCTGTGTACTAAAATACAGGAAACCAATTTCAAGATCCTGACTAGGTGGTACTTAACACCTAGTCGTTTACATAAGATTTTTCCCGAAACCTCAGAACTTTGCTGGCGTTGTCAGGGAGAAAGAGGAACGATGTTGCACATGTTCTGGTCATGCCCTCAGTTAACATCTTTCTGGACCGCAGTCCGCACTACATCCCAAAAGTTCACTGAATTCCAGATCCCGGATGACCCGGCATTCTTTTTGCTCCATGTTTCCTCCCTATCCCCCAAAAGATACAAGAAGTCTATACTCCGCCACTTGACCAACGCAGCCAAGTCCTGCATTCCGTTACTTTGGAAACAGCAATGCCCACCGACTGCAGCAATGTGGCTGCGGAAAGTGGAAGAAATAAACAAAATGGAAGACCTTATACTAACGGCCCAGGATAAGCAGGAAACATACAGGAAAACCTGGGCGTTGTGGAACATGTTCGTACTATCAGACGAAGGGAAATCCCTACTAGGGACTTGAGATAAACGGCATCCGTATATTAATCGGTACCCGGTATATAGTTTGTTACCAGCATATAAAGACCCATGACTCCCAGCCCTCCTCTCTCCCCCCCCCCCTCCCACCCCCCTCTTCTCTATACTTACTCTTTCCTTCCTTCCTATCTCTCTCTACTCTTCTACCTACAGAGGGGACCTCCCAACTTAAGCCATTACAATTGGTTTTGGAAGTCCACACCCATCTCTATGAACCCAAGTACAGAAGGAGACTTTAAATACCAGGATTGGGCGATGGAGGAGTACATACAAACTGTTGAGATGTGTACTGTACATGAATATCACACATTGTTGAGAGGCTGCGACCTTCACTCTTGAGTTTATGACTGTGTGTTCTGTTGGGGCCTTTGTCCCCCCCCTTTTCTTTCTGAAAATCTTAATAAAACTTATATTTGAAAAAAAAATATAAATATTTTTTTTTTTTCAGTTTTCTTTAGAAGGGCTGTACACAATTCTAAAACCTTTCAGCTATATGACATATGAGCCTCCCAATGCAGAGGAGTTCTACAATGCGTGCATACAGCAGTATCTAGCTAATGTTGGTAAGTACACATGAATAGTTTGTAAAAAAAAAAAATTCTTTCTGTTGGAAAGTACAAGAGTTGTTGATGACTAAACATACCAATGTTCATGAGAGAAAGCTGAAGGAAAGAAAAATATGTATCAACTAGTCAGTTTCAAACACAATTTTTTTTGAAAAAAATACACTAATGAATTTTAATGCACAAAAACACAATATAATATCCAGTTGTTTGGTAATGAATGATTGATTATGTTACACAGAGTAAATAGATGCCAAACACGTCATAATTTAAAATTGTGCATACCCATGGAAAGGCGACAAACTGCGTACATTATATTTTCCATAGGCTACGCTTTAAAAGCCTTTACAGGTTACCACTTTAGATTTACAAAGCAGGGGGTGTTTGATTTATTGCGCTTGAATCTGGCAATCGCGGGGATTCCTCACATGTGTGATCAGCGTTTATGTAACAACAAGTGTGTTGTGCGTGAGCACAGTGGGACGTTGGCCCTTTAAAAAAAAAAAAAGTGTGTGTATATGTGTGTGTATATATATGTATGTATGTATGTATGTGTGTGTGTGTGTGTATATGTATGTATGTATGTATATGTATATGTATATATATATATATATATATATATATATATATATATATATATATATATATATATATATATATATATATATATATATATATATATATATATATATATATAATAAATAGAGCTGCACGATTCTGGGAAAAATGAGAATCACGATTCTTTTGCTTAGAATGAAGATCACGATTCTCGATTCACGATTTTTGCACCTGTCACTTTAAGCACATAGAAGTGTTTTTTCCGCTAGCGCATTTTTTTTTAGATTTTTTATATATATGTCATCCAATATAATAGTGCAGGCAAGGCAATACGTGTGAATATGTGCATATAATCTAGGGCCATGCTGTTCCTCCTCACTGTAATTATTTATGTAAATGACATTGACCGCACCAGACCAGACCGACATCTGATCACAGTGCACACTTTCCCGGCCAGACTGTACCTGCCCACGCCCAGGCAGCGGCGCGCCGCATCACGCCGATGACTGACGTCAGTTCCGATATCCGCCGCCATATGCGTTCCACGCTGGTTATGTGGAACCGGCGGTAACGAAAGAAAATCGCGGGTCACCCCACAGTGAGATCGTGGGGGGGGGTGAATCGAAATCGCGATCTTTTCGCGATTAATCGTGCACCCCTAATATAAATATATATATAATATATATATATATATATATATATATATATATATAAAATATATATATATTACATATATATATTACAATCACAGTGATTGTAAACATCCCTTGTGCCAGAAATAAAGCATGACAGGTTCTCTTTACTGAGACATCTGGGGTCCCTGTCTTCTCAGCTGTCCTTTTTAAAAGCATCTGATCAAACCAAGATCGGTTTGAACAGATTCTTTCCCAATCCAAAAATGTATTGTTTACAATCTCCCAATACCAGAAGTGACCCCTCCTGCTGCCTGCAAAAGCTATTCAGGGGCTGATTAGCCGCTAGGATCACTTTCACATTGTAGAGCATCGCCGGCTCTAAAAAAAAAAGATACCAGATCATGACTGTAGCCATGGCCCCGGTATAACCACTTAAACTACTGCGACACACCAGTATGTAATTTGGCAGAAATTCCGAACTTCAAGAACACGGTGACGTATAGACGAGCCGAGAAAAATTAAAGTGGAGTGCCACCCAGAAAAAAAAAAAAACCTTAATGTTAATCTCTTTAACCACTTGCCGACCGCCTCACGCATATATACTGCGACAGAATGGCACGGGCAGGCAAAGCAACGCATGGGTACGTTACTTGCCTCCTGCGCATCGCCCCGCCCTCCCCCCCCTGGTGCCCGAGGCGGTCGGCGTCGTTCCAGGAGCGATCCGTGCTGAGGGGGAGGCCACTGATTCATTGCCACCCCCTGGCGATCGCTCCTAGCGAATGAGAAACTTCCTCTGCCTCTGAACGGAGGCAAAGGAAGTCATGTCACTGCTCCTTGTGAAGCCTTTTCATTCCGGCTTCCGAGGAGAAAAGACATCAAGTAAGTTTGCACCAACACTACACTAACCGTAGAACACGCAGGCACACTTTTCACCCCATCACAGTGACACCAATAGCAGTTTTTTTTACTGATTACTGCATTGGTGTCATTTGTGACTGTTATAAGTGTTAGGGCAGTTAGTGGTAGGCCCCTTTAGGTCTAGGGTACCCCCCTAACCCCCCCCCCCCCAATAAGCTTTAACCCCTTGATCACCCCCCATTGCCAGTGTCACGAAGCAATCTTTTTTTCTGATTGCCGTATTAGTGTCACAAGTGACGCTAGTTAGGCAGGTAAGTATTTTAGGTTTGCCGTCTGCTTTTTATAGCGTCAGGTACCCCCATATACTACCTAGTAAAGGTTTTAACCCCCTGATTGCCCCCTAGTTAACCCTTTCACCAGTGATCACCGTATAACTGTTACCGGTGATGCTGGTTAGTTTTTTTATAGTTTCAGGGCAATCGCCTGTTATTACCTAGTAAAGGTTTAACCCCCTGATTGCCCGGCGGCTAATATAAGTTAGGTTTTAGGGTCAGATAGGGTCTGCGTCGCCCCAGGCAGCGTCAGGTTAGTGCCAGTACCACTAACACCCACGCACGCACCATACACCTCCCTTAGTGGTATAGTATCTGAACGGATCAATATCTGATCTGATCAGATCTATACTAGGGTTCCCAAAAACGCAGTGTTAGCGGGATCAGCCCAGATACCTGCTAGCACCTGCATTTTGCCCCTCCGCCCAGCCCACCCAAGTGCAGTATCGATCACTGTCACTTACAAAACACTAAACACGCATAACTGCAGCGTTCGCAGAGTCAGGCCTGATCCCTGCGATCGCTAACAGTTTTTTTGATACAGTCGCTAACAGTCAGGAGCTTTTTTTTACCTGTGAGTCTCACTACTGTACTACTAAATTTAGAGCCCAAAATGGCAAATCGAAGGTACACTAGTGAAGAGGCCTACACGTTTCTGAGCATGACAGATAGTGAAGAGGAAGTCACTCATCTGTCAGATTCAGGCTCAGAATATGATCCTGTAGACGACAGTGGCTCCATGACAGATGGCTCTGACGACGGAGTTGTTGTCCCTGCCAAGGTCAGGCGTACCAGACCCCGATCTTCTTCTGTCGTTGAGGTGCAAGAACCGCAGTTCCCGTGTATGGAGCAGAAAAGTACTAGTGCCGCTATTCCTTCTGGTGAACTGGCAAGCACCATCGGCCTAGTATACCCTGGTCGTAGTCGGCACTGCAGTATCACGTGGTGATGTGGCGAGTCCCATAAGTGCAGTTCAAGCTAGTGAGGTGGCAAGCACAAGTAGTGTCCCACTGCCACCAAGAAGACGACACACAGGCCCGTCGTGCCCAAAGTGCCCTTCCTGCTGCATTCGCCAATCCTAATTGGGAACCCGCCACTTCTGCAGCACCCGTACTTCCCCCATTCACTGGCCATACCCGCCAATTTAGGTGGAAACAGTTGATTTTACATCACTTTATTTTTATTCGCTGTTTTTGAATTTGTACGCTGGTCAACACATCGCCACTATTTCCCAGTCCTCCTTTGCCAGAGATTGGAAACCAATTAAGGTTTCCGAATTGAAGCTCTTTCTGGGCCTATCCCTCAACATGGGCATAACTCAAGAGTGAGTTGCCATCATATTGGTCCACTGACCCAATTTACCATATGCCCTTGTTCTCTGCCTCCATGACCAGGGCACGATATGAGCAGATCTTGCGGTTCGTTCATGCATTTCAGCAACAATGAACTTTGTTGTCCTCATGGAGACCCTGGATACGATCAGCTCTACAAAATTCCATTTATAAATTCCTCCCTTGTCTGCTCTAAAGTAGCACTGTGACAAAATAAAACCTGCTCTTCACCACTTCCACTCCCTTGGTTGATATTTACCTATAGGTAAGACTATAGTAAATTTTTATAGTGAATTTTCCTTTCTGCTCCTGTTTGGCACTTGCCTTGCTGTGTGACAGAATTGACAAATGCATCGCTGTATGTCTTCTTTTCAGATTCAGAGAAGCCTTACCACATGTTATTGCTGGCTTATATATTAACTTTGGCAGAACGCTTGCCAGAAGACTTGGTAAAAGCTATATTTAATGTTGACTTCCTAAGCAGACTGGATCAATATCTTGATGGTAAGTTGCAAGCATCTGTATGGCAATAGAGCATTGTTTTAGCTGTGTGTCTGCATTTAGGAAAGTTCCACATTTCTAGGCTTCATATACTGTGTATATGGATGCCCAGCCCACAGTGCTTTTATTATTTAGACCTGTGATTGTCAACTTATGAGTAACTCAAGTGCAGCTTACTAGACGGAATTGTCAGACTGAGCTAAGTGAGTGGTTTATGACCAGAGACATGTTACATGAGACTGCTAGAGTTATCTGCTGTCACAGCTTCTTTACAAATTGGCCCTCCCACTACTGACTTGCTGGGGCCAGGGGCCCCACTGCGAACACCAAAGGCTGCACGTTGAGCACCAAGAACTTGGACAATCATCAGATGGTGCAAGAGAACCTCCTTTCCTCTCTTTTTAGTGATTGGGGGTTCCTTTATACACAGAGCATGGCTGGATTGCACTGAGTTCTGCTTGGCCATAGGTGTTGTTGTCACTCCTGGCAAGTATGAGAACGCAGTTTGGCTAGGCGCATTGGGTGCCAATCTCTCTCGGAACCAATCAGTGAGAGTGTCGTCTTGCTGTGTATTATGGGAGAGGGTACTTAAGGTACTGAGATCACATGCTTCTGGGTTCCGGTCCAGAAGATCTTTCTGTCTGCTTGGTCCTGGTCCTCCTGACCAGCCCTCGGGCCCTCATGGCCTGGGGTGCGGATACATCCAATTCCAAATCTCGGGGCTGGCTAGCCCGAGGCAAAGTAACTGGAAGGAGGATTCTAAGGTGGTCCGGTGCCGTCTCGTCTGTGGAGAGGCCCAGCAACTGAGTGAGCAACCAGGGGAGGACTCTTCAGAAGAGGGCCACCCACAAGGCTGGTTCCTCAGCAAGAGCCTGGAAGCGAAGTTGAAAGACACCAAGTGAATCCGCGTTCGTATGGTATCACCGGGCCGGCTGCAAGATACTGGTACCGTATGAGTGTCCTCTAAGTTTGTCTATATCCTCCAGTTACAACCAAGTCTGTGGCAGAGACTTTCATTTACAAGTTCTATAACCAAGTCTGTGGCAGAGACTTTGCTCTATTTGAATAAATCTATCGGCTGCCAGACCTAGAGAGAGGAGGTTTATCCGATAGCTTTGAAGATCCAGTTGTGAATGGCTATTCTCTGGATTCTATAGTGAGAGACATTTAATTTCAAGCAGTTCCAAGAGTACCTGAACTTTTTACCTAAACCCTCTATCCCTTTTTGAGAGACTGTGTTGGTCTACCCTTTTTTTGCAAATAAAAATCCCAAAGCGGATCCAGTGTCAGTTTCTGCAGTTCTTTGGGCCATCTACCTTGGGAAACCCCTAGACATCTACGAGGTCAAGAAGGTAACAGTAAAGCCCAAATTTAACCAGCAGCTCCTTTGGGGGTTAGTGCTACATTTACAAAGAGAAGCTTTACCACATTATATTTACTAAGGCCCCTTTCACACTGGGGCGGGGAGCCGCGGTGACGGTAAAGCAGCGCTATATTTAGCGCTGCTTTACCGTCGTTTTTACCGCGGTTTTCGGCCGCTCGCGGTGCGGTTTTACCCCCCGCGAGCGGCTGAAAAAGGGTTAAACACCCCCGCAGAGCGCCGCCGTAGCGGCGCTTTGCGGCGGTATTGCCGCGGTTTCACCGCGGTCTCCCATTCTTTTCAATGGGAAGGAGCGGTATAGGAGCGGTGAACACACCGCTCCTATCCCGCTCCAAAGATGCTGCTAGCAGGACTTTTTTTTTCATCCTGCTAGCGCACCGCTCCAGTGTGAAAGCCCGCCGGCTTTCACACTGGAGTTAAAGGGGCAGGATTTTTTCATGCGGTGAACAGGCGCTATTTTTAGCGCTGCACCGCATGAAAAACGCCCCAGTGTGAAAGGGGCCTAAGGAAAATTAGTGCTACTGCACTTTTAAAGTGCACAGTCGATTTGGCATTAGTAAATCATCCCCATTGTTTACACCATTTTAGGAATAGGATACATTTTAGATTATTTCAAAAACGCAGTATAACCATACAGGTCAAAGTGGGGAAACAGCTAAGGGAATCAAAAAGCCCTCCAACTGAATCAGCATTTAGCACAGTAAAACCTTAGAATAGAAGGTATGCACATGTCTCATTCCATTACATATCAAAAAAAAAAAAAGAGGATTATTCCACATTTCAGAACAGTGGTTGGAGCAATGCAGATCATTTCTTTATGCCCCATCAGCCATTTGCACACTCAGAACTGCTGGTGTATAGTACAAAGTCCTAATAATAAATATTAACCACTTCAGCCCGTACCAATTTGCAGCCAAAGGACCAGGCCCCTTTTTGCGATTCGGCACTGTGCCGCTTTAACTGACAATTGCGCGGTTGTGCGACATGGCTCCCAAACAAAATTGGCGTCCTTTTTTTCCCCACAAATAGAGCTTTCTTTTGGTGGTATTTGATCGCCCCTGCGGTTTTTATTTTTTGCGCTATAAACAAAAAAAGAGCGACACGTTTTGAAAAAAATTCAATTTTTATTTTTTGCTATAATAAATATCCCCAAAAAATGTATAAAAAAAAACTTTTTTTTTCCTCAGTTTAGGCCGATACGTATTCTTTTTTACATATTTTTGGTAAAAAAAAAATCGCAATTAGCGATTTATTGATTGGTTTGCGCAAAAGTTATAGCGTTTACAAAATAGGGGATAGTTTTATAGCATTATTTATATTTTTTTATTTACTAGTAATGGCAGCGATCAGCGATTTTTTTTTTTTTTTTATTGTGACTGCGACATTATGGCGGACACATCGGACATTTTTGACACATTGTTGGGACCATTTTATTTATACAGCAATCAATGCTATTTAAATGCATTGATTCCTGTATAAATGACACTGGCAGTGAAAGAGTTAACCACTAGGGGGCGGGGAGGGGTTAGGTCTGTGACGTGTGTGTGTGTTTTTTTTTTTTTTTTTTTTTTTTGACAGTAGGGGGCGTGGCTTTACGTCTGACGTCACTGATCGGCTTTCCCCGATGACAGGGAACAGCCGATCAGTGACAGGCAGTGTAGGAAGCGTGGGGAGAGGTTTGTTTACACAGACCTCTCCCCGCTCTTCAGCTCTGTGACCCGATCGCGGGACACCAGCAGAGATCGGGTCCGCTGGTCCCGCGGCCACGGTCACGGAGGACCCCATGGCTAGGCAATTAAAGGGGACTTACCCGTACGTGCTTTTGCCTAGCCGTGCCATTCTGCTGACGTATATGTGCAGGAGGCGGTCGGGAAGCGGTTAAAGAGCTATTAATTCCAAACTGTAGACAGCAGTTTCAGGGTTTTTTGGCTATCGGTGCATTGTATGGAAAGCATGGCGTCTAAGGAATAGGGCTTGGAACGCAAGATATTTACAGTAATCCATGCCATTCTTTTTTGCTACAATATCTAACAGTACCTGTGCATGGAGGCTGCTGTAAGCTCATTTTTTTTTTTTACTTCCTATATATTGTTTCAGCTTTCTAGATGGCGGCTATGTAAAAATTAGAAATCAAATCTGCTGAGCTTAGTACTAACAGTCTGATTAAATACAATGACATCATCCCTCCTTATTGATGCTTTTTTCTATTGACTGAACTTGAGTCTTTTAAAAGCTCAGGTTCACTCTACTGTTCATGTGTAGCTTTATTGACTAGCACATCAGATAGACATTGGCAATTGTAGATCTGTGAATTTAATTACATCGACTTACCTCTTTCTTGTTTTTGTTTTTTGTAGTCTCTAGACCTGAGACATGTATGAGGATTAGGAAGCGTCTAATGGAATTAAACCGAGCTGTATGTATCGAGTACCCAGAATATCAGATTCCCTGGTTCCATGACCAGTATTGGCGACAGCTGCAGCACACAGGTGAAGTCTTGGTTGAGTCTTGTGTTTAGAGAAGCAGTGACCAGGATATGGGTTTCAGTTAGTTTAGCCACTAGCCTACTGGGCACTTTCACCCCCTTCCTGCCCAGGCAAATTTTCAGCTTTCAGCGCTGTCGCACTTTGACAGTTGTGTGGTCATGCAACACTGTACCCAAACAAATTTTTCATAATTTTTTTGAGACAGAGCTCTTTTTTGGGTGGTATTTAAATGCCAATGGGGTTTTTATTATTTGCTAAACAAATGAAAAAAAGAGCAAAAAATCTTGAAGGGGAAAAAAATAAAAGATTTCTTGGACCTCATACACACTGAGATTTTCTGCAGTTTTTTGTCTTCGGATTTACCAAAACCATATAATATGAGGTCAAACCCTGAGAGTTTAAATTTGTATGCAATCAGGCAGGCCCTTGCACCTCTACATGGTTTTGGTAAATGTTTAGACAAAAAATCTGCAGAAATCTATAAGTGTGTATGGGGTTTTAGTTTCTGTTATAAAATGTAAGGTAAGTCATTTTTCTCCTTCACTGGTGGGCACTGGTGAGGCTGCTCTGATGGGCGCTGTTGAGGCTGCACTGATGGGCGCTGTTGAGGCTGCACTGATGGGCACCGATTGTTGGGGCTGCACTGATCATCAGGCCACTGATGATATTTTTTTTCACAATTTGCGTTTTTTTTCCGTTTATATCACAAAAAATAAAAATCACAGGGGCAATAAAATACCATCAAAAGAAAGCTCTATTTGTGGGAAAAAAAGAACGCAAATTTAGTTTGGGTACAGCATTGCATGACCACGCAATTACCAGTTAAAGCAGCACAGTGCCAAATTGTAAAAAGTGCTGTGGTCATTAAGGGGCCAATTCTTCCGGGGATGAAAGGGTTAATGTATAGAATGCATTAAGGTGAAAAACCTTGAAGCTTTACAACTAGGGTTCGACCAATTATCAGTAAGGCCAATTTTATTGTGGGTCAATATCAGCATTTTTCGAAACGTCGGTATCGGTCACAAACTAGCTAGATATTACTGATATTGGTCTCTGCGAGCCGCAGCCATCTTTTTGGGGCCCAGAAGCCTGCAGACCCAGTGCGCAGGGGCGCGCGGGACACGCACACAACGTCATTACGCCTCCGCGCACTGGGCCTAACGCTCTGAGTCTGACAGGCCTCCCTCTCCTCGACTCTATCAGGCGGACGCGCCAGCCGGCCTTCCAGCAGCCAGGCCACTGAGTCCAGCCAGCCAGCAGCCACCCACCCACAGCAGGGTGCCAGCCAAGGTACCCACCGAAGAGTGAAAAGTATTATCGAACTGAAATGCTGGGAAAGATTCACCAAAAGGTAGTTGAGAATGTAAAGGCTATGCTGCAACCAGAGAATGCTGGCAACTCACTCTTATTCACGACTGACTGCTGGTCAGGACCTACAGAGTCACTACTGAGTCTTACATGACACTTCATTGACAGCGGATGGACAAAAAGGCAATTGGTGTTGAAAACAAAGGTGAAGTAAGAATCCCACACTGGGGAGTACATTAGAGAAATGTTTCTAGGCATGCTTCAACTGGGGAATAAACAAAAACCAAGTGATGCTTGTGATTTGTGACAGCGGCGCAAACATGGTGAAAGGAATGAGGCTTGCTGAAGTGTTCAACCTCAGTTGCATGGCACACACCCTGCAACTTGTGGTAAATGATGGTCTGTCAAGCCAGAGAGCTTTGATAGATATAATTGGCATGCTGAAGAGATGCGAAGGCCATTTCCACCATCCAGTCCTTGCCAAGCAACGACTGAGGTGCATTCAGGCAGACCTTGGCCTACCCAGAAACCGCTTAATTCAGGCTGTTCTAACCAATTGGAATTCAACACTTCACATGCTGCAAAGAATGCTCGAACAGAAGCGAGCTTTGAGCATCTATTCAGGCGAACATAGAGAATATATTTGTCCTGCTGCTGATCAGTGGGACATTGTAGCCAATGTCATTGAGACTCTCCTCCCCATAGAGGAGGAAGTGACACTAGAAGTGAGTCATTACGACTCTTCTGTGTCATCTGTCATCCAATGTGTGAGTGCCGAAGAAGCTTCTTCAAGAGAATGAAGGACTCAACACACATGGCATTAAAACATTCAGGCAGGTCATGAGGGACAGCCTCACCAAACGCTTAGAGAAGAATGAAGAGAATAAAAATGTTGTGCCTGCATGTCTTTTGGATCCTTGATACAAGAATCGTGCTTTCTCTGATGTATTGGCCAAGGCAAAACAATGGCTGACAGAAGATCAACACGAGTTGCTGGAGGTTCCTGCAGAAAGGTCAAGTTTGGAAGAGCATGTTACTAATCTGGAAGAGCAGGATGCTGCAAAAACAGACCATCGTCAAAAAAGACAACAAGCAGAAGAGTATCTTTATCTTGGTCTAATTGATGCCATGTTCAGCTTGTTATTGGGGCCTCATGTGGAGGATTCTTCTGAATGTGCATCAATAATCAGCCTGGATGATGAACTTCATCTCCTATATGAAGGAACTAGTAATTGACAGAAGAAGTGGTGATCCTCTTCAGTGGTGGAAAGAAAATGAGTCGCGCTACAAAAGACTTGCTCCTCCATCTGTACCAAGTGAGCATGTTTTCAGTGAAGTGGCAGCAATTTATGAAAAAAACAGAACCCGCTTAACAGGTGAACATGCTGAAATGTTATGCCTTTTGCACTATAATTTTGTTCTACTTAACTGGGAGTATTGAAGAAAGTGTAGTGTCAGTGTGTCCTATCCACTGTCTAGCTTTTTGCACTGCAGTAGGGTATATATTATATTATACTTTTTCTATGTTTTGGGAAGCCATTTAAGAAGTTATTGTTTTTCAAGCACTTTATTTTTCCCAGTTGTTTACTTCTAGACCTCGTTCATCACACCATGGTACACTGAAGATAGAGATGTCAGTTTTGAAATCAGTGTGTTTTTCTCCCATCGGTTTTCATGTGAAGAACGAGCCCTTAATGTTTAATTTTAATAAACATTAATTAATGTTCAGCTTATACCAAATTTTGTGCATAAATTGATGTTATTTTTGAAAAGTTTAAATGTACAAAATATCGTCAAATAATATCGGCTAGCAGCAGGAGAGGTGGCCGATTATATCGGTATCGTATCGGCACCAAAAAAACTATATTGGTCGATCCGTATTTACAACCACTTTAAATGGTATTTATTTGGGTGTGCCACTACCTATTTCTAAACCTAAATGAGATTGTATGATTAAATTGTAAAGTCTTTTTTTTTTTTTTTTTTTTTTTTTTTTTTTTAATAACAAACATGTCATACCTCCACTGTGCAGCTTGTTTTGCAAAGAGTGATCCCCGAATATCCTCTTCTGGGGTCCCCCGGCGGCTCTCACGGCGCATCAGATAACCCCCTAGGAGTAGCGCTCTCCTGAGGGGGTTACCTTGCGGGCGCGCTCCCAAGTTCAGCATTAAGGATGCATTAAGGTGAAAAAACACAAGGGTTTACAACCCCTTTAAGTTCAAACATTTGGGATAGCAGCTGTCAGATTTCAAACTTTGCAGCTTAGGTACACATACCAATATTATATCAATACTATTACTACCATAGAAGTATATACAAAAATTTGTGTTATGACGAACTCTTTTAAGCAAATCAAGTGTCCATTAAAAATGTCAATGCAGTGCTCAATGCCTCCTAATATATGCTTCAATAAGTGCAATTTATTCTTCTGTGAAATGAAAACACCCGTGTGCCACCACCTTTTGCACAAGCAACTCAATAGACCGCCATGACCCTCTGTAATATGGGTCATGTAGTGCCTTTTCCGCTTTTAAGGGAGGTGAAACTGGACCAGCCATTCTTTTTCCTCCAGGAAAACTCACACTTCCAATACAAGCATTTTCCAAAGAGGAAAGAAAACTTGCGAAGTGTAGAATACCTCAC
>CM053031.1:66154984-66307228 GCA_028564925.1 Lithobates sylvaticus | reverse complement strand
GGTGGGAGTGTCATGGTCTGGGGCTGCATGAGTGCTGCCGGCACTGGGGAGCTACAGTTCATTGAGGGAACCATGAATGCCAACATGTACAGTACTGTGACGTACTGAAGCAGAACATGATCCCCCTCCCTTCGGAAACTGGGCTGCAGGGCAGTATTCCAACATAACAACCCCAAATACACCTCCAAGATGACAACTGCCTTGTTAAAGAAGCTGAGGGTAAAGGTGATGGACTGGCCAAGCATGTCTCCAGACCTAAACCCTATTGAGTATATGTGGGGCATCCTCAAACAGAAGGTGGAGGAGCCCAAGGTCTCTAATATCCACCAGCCCCGTGATGTCGTCATGAAGGAGTGGAAGCTCTGGTGAACTCCATGCCCAAGAAGGTTAAGGCAGTGCTGGAAAATAATGGTGGCCACACAAAATATTGACACTTTGGGCACAATTTGAACATTTTCACTTAGGGGTGTATTCACTTTTGTTGCCAGTGGTTTAGACATTAATGGCTGTGTGTTGTTATTTCGAGGGGACAGCAAATTTACACTGTTATACAAGCTGTACACTCACTACTTTACATTGTTAGCAAAGTGTAATTTCTTCAGTGTTGTCACATGAAAAGACAGAATAAAATATTTACAAAAATGTGAGGGGTGTACTCACTTTTGTGAGATACTGTAGCTTAATTTCTTCCATTTGTAAGTGATCTGCATGAGGCTGTGTTCACACTTATGTGAATGGGATGCGGGTTTCCCCACATCCAATTCGCTTGACAGGAGAGTGTGGCCGGCTCTACACATCTCAAGGTCGGTCACGGAGCGCACAGCAGAAGGGTCCTGTGTGTTTTTGGCTGTGGTAGCCAGCGCCTAGGTCATCTGTGTGGATTGAATGGAAAGTATGGAGCAGAGCTATAGGTTTGGGTATGTTTCAGTTTAAAATATTTGTTCAATGAATATATATAAGTGAATGTAAAATTATGTGTCTATGTTATTTGTTTAATATTTGGATATGTATGAAGTTGACTTTACATTTTTGAAGCCATTAATACAGAATCCCCAAAAAAGTGTGCCTACAGACAGGATCCAGCCGCTGGATGGTTGATGATTATCCAGCAGTAGAATTGTACATTTTCTCAGAGCTACACAAAAATGCATTTTCACAAGGAATAAACATGTAAGCTTCTTCCATTGGATATGGGACAGGGAGTGTACTGGTACACAGGGACAGGGTACTGAAAGCAATGGAGGTGGGCTGTCTTGGATCAAAAGAACTGTGACTATATTCATCCCAGATGATTGACCCTCTGCTGGAGAAGGCCTACGCTGTACTAACAATCTGATGTTAGTACACCGATCTTCCCTTCTGCGCTATTGTGTTCTGACAGGGGAATTGCCCCCTTCGCTTTCCCCCCTTGCCCCCTCCCCCTTTGTTTTCAGCTGTTGGCTGAGAGTGCTGATCAGGAACTGGTTGGCAGGCCTTTTGTGGTCACGACCCTTGTGTCGGACCAGCTGCCGTACATACCTGCCGAATGCCACCCGACATAGGTCCCTATGTACTGGGCTTAAAGCGGAAGTAAACCCATCGATTTAACAGTTTAAAAAAAAAAAGGCATGCCGGGAATGCTAACTGCACATTGGCTGTGCTCTCAACCAAACAGTCAAACCATCCAATGGCTGGTGTCATAACGGATCACATGTGCAGCACTGTGGCAGTTGAAGATTAAACAGAGGCAAAGATGGCAGCTTCCTTGGCTGAAAACGATAGGAGGGTTTACTTCCACTTTAAGAGTGATAATGGGGCCTTCATCAGTGGGAGGCCTATAATGCACCTTTATTTACACTTGATTATATGTGATCAGTGACCAGAGATTGGAAGCCTCTAACTTTTTATAGAGCCTCTACTTATGCCATACGGACTGCTATAAATTTAATTACACTCTTGCCTGCAGATTTATGTACGTTACCTGATCTGACCAGTTCACCTATAAGTATAGTAGTTGATAGGCTATCTCATAATTTAATTTTGTTGAACAGCTGCAGGATTTCAAAATTCTGTTTGAGATTTCCGCCCATGTCAGCTATTACTACCTTAAATTGCTAGTCCATGGGAATGACTTCAGAAGAACAGCACATGTATAATCAATAGCTACATGTACCTCTTATTAGAATTGATTCTGTTAACAAAAACTATGCTAATATCACATTGTTTTTGGTCATGGATCTGCAGTAAGAAAATTGCAAACTATGGTTGAATGGCTTACACAATGCTCCCCTTAATCTTTGTTGCCACTAGAAGTAACTTTCTAAGTGATGTCAAGAGAAGAAATCAGGCCATACATTGTGTGTCTTGAGAGAATACAAATGACTCTAAAGGCAGCCATACATTACCGTATTTATCGGCGTATAACACGCGCCGGCGTATAATACGCACCCCAAGTTTAGTTGAGAATTTTAAGGAAAAAAACTTTTAGGAGGGAAGTTTAAGGAAAAAAACTTACATTTAAATGCAGCCTTCTCAGTGTCCATCTGCAGCCTTGTCAGTGTCATTTGCAGCCTTGCATTGCAGCCTTGCATTGCAGCCTTGCCAGTCATTTGCAGCCTTGCCATTCATTTGCAGCCTTGCCAGTGTCAGTGTCAGCTTGCCGTTTAAAAATGGCACCGCCGAGATACAGAGCGGATGTCCTGTGTATCTCGGCGGCACGTTTTCAGCGGCTTTCGGCTTTCCGAAAGCTTCCAGGCACGGCCGAAAATAGCCGAGAACGTCCGAAATCGGCGAAAGCGACGAAAGCCGCCGAGATCATCCGAAACCGCCGAGAAGCTCGCAATCGGTGGGGGATCGGCGTATAACATGCACCCACGATTTTCCCCTGATTTTAAGGGGATAAAAGTGCGTCTTATACGCCGATAAATACGGTAATTGAATTTGGGTTGATTCAGCAATTTCAATCCATGTATGGGCATGAACTTCTGTACAACCAGCCAGTCGGGTTTTTCCTGATCGATCATTGCCATCGGCTATAGCAAGCAGCACTGACAGGAAGAATGAATGAACTACCACAACACTCACAGTGTTATAGTAGTACATTGAAAACTACAAGCCGACAACCGCAAAGGCTGCAGGACCTGGTAGTTCTCCATTCACAGCTGTGAATGGGTGACGTGGGCGAAGGAAGAAGGAGGAATTGAATTATGCCACCCACTACTCTGCCATGACATCAGAAATACGGTTCCCTTTCCTTATGAATCAAGGGGTCCTTAGGTTTGCACATTGTTATGAGTGGTACAAATTGCAGTTGCTTTAATTGTGTAATAGTGTAACTATGTGCTAACAAATGTGAGGTTTACTTAGGCGAAGGATTATTTACTAAAGGCGGTTGCTCATGTTGCAAGGACATTTTCCCTTAGCTTAGTGAATAAGGTAAAGCTCTGCTAACTTCCATCATCCAATCATGCGCAAGCATTAAGACATTTTTTTTTTTTTATATCCCTTGCACACTCTTTGCAAAGTTAATTTTCTCAAAATTCACTAAGCTAAGTTTATCAAACTGTTTATTTGCCTATATGTGTATATATATATATATATATATATATATATATATATATATATATATATATATATATACATATTTATATTTTTTAAATGATATATTTTTAGTCTCATAAACAACTGTATAGAAGACGAAAACTAACAACACTTTAGGTCAATTTGATGGTGGAACGCTGGATTTATTAATTTGGACATTTTTACTGGTTAAAATAGTTGGTAATTGTTTGTCTGAAAATTGCAATGATCGTGGCAAGCAATAAACAACTTGTGTCTATGTATAATTTGGCAATCTAGCTGTACATGGGGATTTATTTATGCCTTTTTTCTTGCTTTGCAGTGCTTCATAATAATTGTACCATACCTCCCAACATTTTGAGATGGGAATGAGGGACACCTACTAGCAAACGTATTTAGGCATAGGACACGCCCCTTGTCACGCCCCTTAAAGGAGAATTAACCCAAAATAATTAATTAAATCCACAAGTGCTTTTTTTTTACCACTGCCATTTCTTTATATTGGCTTTTAAAATTTACAAATGCGGCAATTTAGTAATTGGATGAAAGGTTTAGCACTGGGAAGCACTATTTGAAAGATAAAAAAGTGCATTTTATATACAACTATATATATCAGACCAAAATGAGGGACAAATGAGGAGAAATGAGGAGGAAAGAGGGACAGAGGGACATTGCTCCAAATCAGGGACAGTCCCTCAAAATCAGGGACAGTTGGGAGCTATGATTGTACTTTGCGGTTCCTTCTTACAATGTAAAACCACAGTATGTGCCAACTGACTTATGGAAAACAGTGGTTTTCCTATGTGGCCGATATTTCAACAGTTGTTAAGACACAGAGCAAACTGCACTGAGCCACTGAGCATTGCCTCTGGTGGCTAGTCTACATATTCTATATTTAACATAACAAAAATATTAAATGTGAAAGGTAAAAAAAAAAAATACTGCAAAAGCACTGCAATAGTAACTTGAATATGAGCTTAGAGAAAAATGCAGTATAGCACTATATTATCCTTTTATTCTGTACAGGCACCCCTGCATTTCTGTCAATAATGTACTGCTTCGCCCTGCAAATTGTTGCAATTACAAATGTTTAGGCATTCTCATGTTTATTTCTTTTGTTTGTATTGGTATGACACAAGTAAGTGGAGAAACAAAAAAGCCAAACCTGAAACATTCCATGCAAAACTCCAAAAATGTACTAGACAAAATTGTAAGAAATAATTGCGTTCCAAGTTTGTGATGCTCCTGTAATTTGTAATTAAACTCACCTGCATCAATTAAAAGGTGCTGACAATAAAGAAATCTCACCGGCAACCAGCAAGCATTTTCTATCATTACAGGACCCCAGTAAACCGTCAGTATTCTCAGCCCACGCATTCAAGTCAGTCCTACGAGGCATACAGAAGCACCAACCTGTAGCCAGTAGCAAACGCCTACCTATCATGAGTGCCATCTTCAGGGACATGTATATATATATATACACACATTTTTTTTTTTTAATTCATAGATATAGTAAGATTTATATTGAAAAGTTGCATGTAAAAAGCAAGTTGCATCTCATGGTTGAGTGGATCTTTTTATCTGGCGGATCTTTATGGTCCCCTGAATTAAGTATTATAGGACAGATTCCAGTTAAACAATAAATCAAAGTGTACAAAGTGGTTCACTTTCAAAAGGCATATAGTTGGCATCAAGTATACATTGCTTCAGAGTGATAGCAGTTAATTAAATTGCTAAAACATGTAATTAGGAGGTATATGACAAACCCAAGCTGAATATTAATGTTTTATTTCACTATAATGGCCTTATTCCCCTCATCAAAATAAATTATTAAGTTCTGTGCAGGCCTCTTATGAATAACGGCCTTCATTGCCTCAAGACAGACATAAATCATCCTGTGAGGACCCTGAACCATGAAATGATTCTGTTAACAAGTCATCTGTCTAAGGTATATTTTAAAATCTCTGGAAGAATCTTCTAAATGATGAAGGAAAGGTAGCACAACAAACTTGGTAAACAGGGAATTGATACTTTGAACCTGTTTCATCTGGTGATTTAACTTATTTAGGAATTTTAGTCTTTCAAATATGACATACTGCAACATAAATCAACAATAAATAAAGGAAAAACATACTACCACCCAAAAAATATATTTGAGCCATGGTGGGCTAAACCAAAGTGAGGACCTTAGATTTTGGGGAATCCAGAGGCAATACATGCCTACAGGGGTTCCTGACTCTAATTAACCTTATGACTTACAATTGTGGGTATAAATAAGTTATGGCTCAAGCTGTAAAAAAAAACGTAGTACTGTCCGAGATACTTTTTTTTTTTGTTACCATCCAAATTTTGTTTTTGGTGTGTACCCCCTACTTCAAGGACCAAGCAGTACTCAAGTGTAAGTGCACTAATACGGCTACAATCGGTTTAAAAAGTGAATCCTGCTAAGCTCTAGAGTCTAGTACCACAAAAGAGGATGGTAGAAGGACCTGCACCCATAGATGTCATGCTTGACGTGGCATCTGGTAGTCATCAGTATGTGGTCATTGTATCAACATAGAGGGTCACTCAAAAGGAAATCAGAAAATCACAGATGTGAGGGCTATAACTAGACTAGAAATAAGACACGGCTTTGGCATAATTAGAAACCTGGCAAAATTTGACAGTACAGTAGTTGAAGACACTTTGAGGTTGATTTACTAAATCTGTAGAGTGCAAAATCTGGTGCAGCTCTGCATAGAAACCAATCAGCTTTCTGTTTTTTTTGTCAAAGCTTAATTGAACAAGCTGAAGTTAGAAGATGATTGGCCACCATGCAAAGTTGCACCACATTTTGCACTCTCCAATTCTAGTAAATCAACTACTTTGACTGTAACTACTGCATAGGAGCTTTTACCACTCAAGTCCAAGTAAATTTGGGTACACATTATGAGAAATCCGGCACGATTGTTTGATTTTCTTATAGTGTGCACACAGCTTTCGACATCTGATTCAGACTTTCCAAACAAAAAATTTCCCAAGGGACAAACTCCAATTTTTCTCATACAAGCAGAGAACCAACGAAAGACGGCTGCAGCACGGGCATCCCTGGACGTCCTCCCGCGCTCGAACGGCCTACGCACCCCCCTGTAGGGCACGCGCTTTGTGATCAGCGAGTCTATGAGACTTGCCTGATCACAGATTGGAGTAAGGGGTCGATCCCGACCCCTTACCACGTGATCAACTGTCAGCCAATGACAGCTGATCATGTGATGCTGTCAGCCAATGACAGCTGATCATGTGATGTAAACAAAGCCGGTAATCGGCTATTTTTCCTCCTCACGCTGACAGCGTGAGGAGGAAAAAAAAGCCGATCACCGGCGGCTGCGAGAGGGACATCGGTCCCGATCGTGAAGGCACATACCAGTGCCCACCAGCAACACCTACCAGTGCCCACAGTACCACCTATCAGTGCCCTCAGTGTCACCTCACAGTGCCACCTATCAGTGCCCACAGTGCCACCTATCAGTGCTGCCTATCAGTACCCACAGTGCCGCCTATAAATTAATCCATGTGTTATTACCAGTGCTGCAAATCAATACCACCTACCAGTACCTCCTACCAGTGCCCATCAGTGCCACCTGTAATTGCCCATCAGTGCCACCCATCAATGCCACTCATCAGTGCCAACCATCAGGGCTCATCAGTGCCGTCTTATCTGTGCCTTTCAGTGTCGTCTTATCTGTGCCTATCAGTGTCGCCTTATCTGTGCCCATCAGTGCCCATCATTGCAGCCCATCAGTGCCCATCAGTGCAGCCTCATCAGCAAATATCAATGAAGGAGAAAAATTACCCATTTGCAAAATTGTATAACAAACATGTTTTATTTTTTTCAAAAATTTCTGTCTTTTTTTTGTTTGTTTAGCAAAAAATAAAAACCCAAATGGTGATTAAATACCACCAAAAGAAAGCTCCATTTGTGTGAAAAAAATTATAAAAAATTTATTTGGGTACACGTTGTATGATCGCACAATTATCATTCAAAGTGTGACAGCGCTGAAAGCTGAAAATTGGTCTGGGCAGGAGGGGGGTTTAAGTGCCCAGGGGGCAAGTGGTTAATGTGTACAGTTTTTTATGAGAAAAATCAGATACAAAAGACTGCACATGATCAGAAACCATAAACAACAAAAAAAAAAAGCTTTTATCGTATAAAAATGTTTGTACGTTATTTCCATTCTTTGTTTCTGACTTGCTGTGAAACATCGGGGGAAAACAGGAAGATCTTCGCCCGATTTTCTTATAGTTTATACCCACCTTAAGACCCCCAGTTTATTGCTAAACAGTCAGTTAACGAACCAATGTGTTTTGGTTGTTCAAAGTGACCTTTTCATCAGGTTTTCAAATGTTTAGGTGGTAGGCACAATGGAACTATAAAGAACTCAGATTTAAAGAGCCGATTGGATCACTACAGCAGTTGGTTGGGTGCAGTGCACAGGAAAATGTGTCAGTCCAAAATTTCTTTCCAACACACTAGGCCTTCTTAAGCCCCATACACACGGTCCGATTTTCGCATGGATTCTGTCCGATCGGACAATGTTGTCGAAAAATCCGACCGTGTGTATGCACCATCGGACAGTGTACGTCGGATTGTCCGACGGACAAAGTCCTATCTCCTGCTGGATAGATTTTTGGACAACAAGGTCCGATCACACCAAATCCGATCGTGTGTATGGTAGTCTGACGGACAAAGTGCTACGCATGCTCAGAAGAAATTCTGTGACGGAAGCGCTCGGTCAGGTAAAACTACCTTTCCTAATCGACACAGCACATTCGTCACGCTGCAATGTTAAAATGTCTTTAATGCAGCGCATTCTCTTTTTCTTTACAATGCAAGAAGAATGACATGTTTTAGCTGCTCCTATTCACCCTCACTTCTCACAAACTTAGTTCTTTATTACTTTTCAGGATTTATACACTACATGTTTATTTTTACTCAGATCGTAAAAGAATCTTTGTTATTTTGTTTGGATGCTTTGTCCTTTTTTTTTTTTTTGTTGGAAGACATATTTTAAGGATCTTTTATTTTTTTTGGAGGGGGGTTGTGTCTCAACTTAGCAAAACAACTTTATTAACATTTGTATTTGTTGCTTAAATTTACTAGGAGTTTGTTGGTTGTTGGTGCCCCTTGTTAATTATACTTTAGGATTAGTGAAATGTACCTGCCTACTCACAAATAAACTGTCATTGTAGAAAAGTAAAACACATAGGCAATGATTATTTCAAATCAAAAAGACCTTTATTTAGGTGTCAGCAACAAACCAAAGAGGAACGCAGCGATGAAGAAACTTGGGGAATTTGCAAAGCCTTGGCCCCCCACAGCAACCATCATTTTTGAAGCGTCGAAAATTGGGGGCCTGAGGAGTACCTATCTAAATAATAAGGGAGTGCAATCTGGTCCTGAAGTCCAAAACATCCGGAACTGCAGCAGATGCCATCTAGGTCCCCAGGCTCTGGTCCTACGAGAGGCTCCATCTTCTCTCAGACCAGACTGAATCCAGGTCGTCACTCTCAGGTCTTCCTTGTACGCTTCCTTCCACGCTGTGTCTGTGATGCTGGTGGGGTGGCAGAAGGAGGAGGAGGAGGCGGAGCAAGGTGACTTTCGCAAACATGTGTGAGGGGAGTCATCCCCCCCAGCCATCCCCTCATTTAGGATTTTGAGGATGACATCCTCACACATGCTGCGTTGCCCCGCCTCCATACCCGTCATTTTATTGGCAACCAAGGAGGCAAAGGCCTCCTCGTAGGTGGGTGTGGCATATAGGGAGGCTGAAGCATCTCGGATCAGCTGGAGCGCTGACTCTCCCACCTCCCCATCCTTTTCGCCCTTCTGTAGGGAAGGCGGAGGGGAGGGACTTGGGAGACAGTCAGGCTCCTACGCCTACCCCCCTGTTGGCTGCCACTAACCCCTGCCTCCTCCTGACTGCCACATTCCACAGCCACCTCCTGGCTGAGGTCTTCCTGTGTATGAAAAAGGGACATAGTTTGAGTTATTTGTTCATCAAACACACACAATTTTCATCTAGTGACTGTTGCAAAATGTTTACAAATAGAAAACCATACAATTCTCAGCCCAGCAGTTTAGATTCTTGCCCCAAATGTCTCCAACACTACTGTCTGTTGATATGTCAATCACGTTAGGAACTAAGCAATTGGGGATCCTGAATTAACTGAACATCATTTATTCTTCCCAAAAATGGTTACAAAACTACTATACCTGCCACAAGCTGGGCTCCTCCACCTCTTCCAGACTGGAAGGCCCAGGTTAGTCCTCGGAAGCCTCATCAGGGGTGGCGTGCATGGAAGGACGCGTGCAAGGAAGAGTGGAGAGTGACTTCCTGACATTAGCCCGGTCTTTGAGAAAATGGAGCCTCTCATAGTACCAGAGCGTGGGGACATGGACCTGATCTGCTGCAGCTCCAGATGCTTGGGACTTCCGGACCTTATTGCGCTCCCGGAAATAGGTACTCCTCAGGTTAGCAATTTTTACTTTTAACTTCGCCACGGTTGCCGTGGGGAACGTTGGCTTTACAAATGCCACAAGTTTCTGCATGGCTGCGTACCTCTTTGGTCTGTTGCTATAGTCGTGGTGTCTTGCCTGCCATAATAGGGGCATTTCCCTATATTTATCAATGAAGAGGGGGAGAAAACTCACATTGTTGAAGCCGTCCATAATCTCTGCAAGACACAACACCACACAAAACACTATAAATAATGTCAGTCCAAAGTCTCCTAATCTTCTCCATAAAGAAGCCTCAAGGTCTAATCAGTCTAGGCTAGTTATGTACCAATGTCAAATTGTACCTTCGTTATAGCGATCGTCTCGTGCGTGAGCTTTCTCTCCCCTCGTCTCCCAGATCGTGGCTACGACACAGGCGTGTGACGTTTTATACACAGTGCGCATGCGTCAAACTCCGCCCGCCCCTGACGATCTTTCTCGTCTATTCCCCACCCCTTCTCTTTACGGCGCAGTGGGGAGAGCACATGGCGGAGACACAGCAGGTGCGCCCGAAATATCCCACCAACGAGGAGGAGGACGAGGAAAGTCCGGAGGCAGAAACGTCCCGATCCCGGAGCCTGAAATTCAAGGCCTCCAATATGTCATTTGGAGAAATGTTGGAGATGGTGGACATATTAAAGAGGAGCGACTATGATGGGAAGTATGGGCCTTACCTCAACCCCAATGTCCGCAAGGCCAAGATCATGTCTAAAGTTGTGAGGAGGCTGTACAATCATTTTGGGGTACAACGATCCAAGGAGCAACTGAGGAAACGCTGGTCAGACCTGAAACTGAGGGAGGCCGATCAGTACAGAAAGATCAAGCGAGTTCTTCAAAAAAGTAAGTAGTTGTGTTTTGTGTTTGATTTCTTGCTTGCATACTGCTCCATGTGTTTGGATTTTTACAAAGTTGTACATTCCAAAATGGCCACTTTCAGGTTCGTCTGTGCATTCGATCGTACTCAACCTCGATCTTTCTGCCACTGTCATGTTCGTGTGTGTGTGTGTGTGTCCATTCGATCGTACTCAACCTCGATCGTTCGGCCACTTATAATACGATGTTTGTTGTTTTTTGGGGGAAAGGAAGTTTGTTCTCTCTAGAAATGTCATCAAGACTGTCCAGCCAATTTATTCAATGTAAAGGAGACGTCACCCAGTAGCTGTTTACCCATCTGGACTCTAGAGCACTAGTGCTGGGACACCCAAACCCCCTTTTTATTAGGCTTTTCCACACATGTGCTCCAGTGGATACTAGAGGGGGGTCTCCATCACCCAAACGTCGACCAAAAAGCTATAAGTTTAGGACCTTTACAAAGTGACTACATTCATGTTGGTGTCATTTGTAACTGGACACCCAAAAATATTGTCCCTCACTTTCAAGCAATGTTTGTCATTTCCTATTTCTGCCCTCAATAGATTGTGTTGCTAAATCTTCCTTTTGTACATTCTCATAAGGGAGCGAAAACTTGGGACGTCTGAGGAAACCCCAAAACCAACACCTCCCAAAAAATGGGAAAGAGCAGAAGCAGAGGAGGAGGAGGAGGAGGAAGGAGAGATCATAGAAATTGGAGAACTTGTCACCACAACAGGTGAGTGTGGGAGAACACAGCTACTGGTAAGCTAATCAATGTATGGCTGCCTCATTTCCAAGACCCTATTTTTTTTTGTTTTTGGTTTTTAGGTGACGTGGATGTTGTGGAAGAAAAATCGCACTTTACCACAGAGAGTGCCCACATACTCATCGGGGAGATAATGGTCTGCAATAGAGATCTAGATTACATAAAGCAAAACATCAATGATGTTCAACAAAAATTGAAGAACATCATTGATGTTTTAGGAAAAATCTGAAAACGCACCAAGTAATTAACACACATTTGTGGCTGCTTCTGAACACATTTGCAAGTTAAGAACTGTGTTAAATTTGGAACATGCACACATTGTGTCCACATGTGCTAGCTCCCATCATGGTGGATGAATGACAACGTTTTTTTGGGGGTGCAACCACTTTACGAACTACTAAAGTGGTTGTGGTGAAGGGGTTGCACCCCCAAAAAACGTCCATTCATCCCATGATGGAAAATGGCACTTTTGAAGATTCGAGGCATGTGTTTTACCATATAATGACCATTTTCAGACCCAAATTGTGTGCATGTTCTAAATTTCCACTTTCCAGGGGTGACCCCCCCGTGTGATGAAGGCAAGATCAAACACACTTTGAACATATAGTCATGTCTGATCTTGTCTTCACTTTAGAAAGTTGAACTTTCCTAGTTCCTTGGTTCTGTTTTGCTCCATGCCTGATTTTACCAAATGCGGAATGTTTGTAAACAATGTTGTAAATAACCAAGATGTTGTCAGTTTGGGCAAGAAGTTTGTAAACGCACTTGTGAATGTTTTGCAAGTAAACTTTTTTACTTTTCTAAATGTGTGGCTTCCTTATTTAAAAAACAAAATGCATTATGTATGTCAAATGTAAAGGATTTGGGGGGCAATGGGTGTTATTTACTAAACAAGAAAAACAGAAGGGCGCACCGACCTTTGTGCATTACCACTAAAAAGGCTTTATTAAAATAGATAAAAACAGCAAAGTTACTACTCACAAACGAGTACACGGTACAGGCAAAAACATGGATGGATAAACACGTCCACTGCTATGAACTTTCAATCTCGATTCTTGGACACCGGGAGGACCTGATGGTTCCTCTAGTGAATGGCTGACGCGTTTCAGGGGAGTACCCCTTTCATCAGAGCCTACAAGCGGGCAATGGTCTCGTCTCCCCCCATTTTAGTCAACTCTCTTCTTATATAGGGAGGGTATATAGGTGGGCGTGGTGGGGCACTTGACCCCTCCCCCCACCCCCTCCTCCTCATAGGCCCTCCCATCTCCCATTCAATATATGATGGATTGCATAAATATAAAAGGTGCCTCTATATATCTAGCACAATGTCCAAATGGTCCTCAAATAACATCCCCAAACCCCCAGGGCTTCTCGGGACATGAAGGGTCTACTTATCATATCCAGGTCCTTGGCCGGCGTGTTCCCCATCGATCTAGTGAATCCCCTCAGTGGCTGGATGGCTGGCGACTCCGATCCGGAAGTGCGGGTGTATTTGCGTTCCACCCGCGACTTCCGGTCGAACCACGCCTCGTTCCCAGACTGGCCAAAACATAATGATATTATACTAAGCCATATCCCGGAAGCGCGGGTGTGTTTGCGCTCCACCCGCGACTTCCGGTCAGACCAGGCCTCGCTCATGCCGCGGCCATGAACCTAATAGAGCTATGTATGCCTCTACTGCGCCCGCGCTCCTCAACTCCACGGGCTATTACCACGCATGCGCGCACATACATTGCGGCTTAGTGCGGGGGGGGCATCGGTGTACACACTCTCCACCAAAGCATCGAAAAGGAACACCCACACAGTGTATTACTGGAACAAAACGATGCAAAGTGGAATTAATAAAAATATAAATATATAAAGAAACAGGGGGGGGGAATCAAAGGTGCCCCACCATACTAACTAGCTGCAAAAGATGTGCATAGATAGTGTATGCAGTAGTGCCACTGGCAATGGCCATAAACCGAAGAAAAGTACCCACATGCAGTTGGCATATTAATGCATATAATATATATACATATATATGCGCTGCATGTAGATAAAGAATAAAAAATGTATATATAATATATATAAAAAATATATATATATATAGAAGCATTCAGGTTCAGTGTTCAGATCACTACCTGTAAAGAGTGGATGAGCAAAATATATAAAAAAAAACAAAAAAAAAAAAACTGTTTTAGTTAAAATTCCCAAATCAATAAAATTTGATAGATACATAAATAAAATCGTGTTGTACCACATTGCATTGTATTTACTGTTGATAATAAATATATATTAAAATATATTAAAAAACAATTATGTGGCAACCTATATACATAAAAAATCTTTCTACAATTTAAAAGCCTTAGCACGCTCCCACTCCTACAGGGCTAAATGTGTTAAACACTGAACCTTACTAGGATACATAAATGCACGCCACAGTATACATCAAATTGCGGTGCACACTTCCATATGAACCTCTTAGGACCTCTACCTCGACCTCTACCTCAATGACAAGACCATTTAACCCACTCTTAAACAGTCCCCATGTGAGACTTACTAGTGCTGCAGAAATCTACATAGATCCCTAGCTGCCCTTCAACAACCCCTTTCTGCCCCTATTTTGAAGGCTATGGCTGCGGTGCCCTACTAACATGTGCTTGTACTCAAGGTGTTTAATAGTCCCTATTACTGCAGAAATCAGTAAGTAGGTCTGCAAACTATATACTAAAAATGTGACTCTATACTCAATGCACTGGCCCCAGACCTAACTGTCCCTCTGCCCCAACTGCAAATCTCAGACCAGATTATGTAGTTCTATTTATGTGTTATTTACTAAAGGCAAGTCCAGTTTGCACTGCAAGTTTCTTTTCCAGGGCACTTTTTCACTGCACTTGTAGAGCATAGTGGATTTGACTTATGTAAATGACACCCACAGTGCTTTGTACGAAAACACGGAGCACAGCATTTTTGTGAATACACACATGTCTGACCTGGTGATGAAAAGGAGTATTTTGGGTGTCAGTTATGCACTACAAACCTTCTCTAGACCAAAGATTAGGTATCAAACACACAACATGAGAATAATCTTTTTGGGAAGAAGAGACTGTTACCTCCTTTTGCCCAGAAAGTGCATTCCCACTGTCGAAGGCAAAGGGAAAAAATTTCAAGGTCAAATAAGCTATAATACGGAAATGACAAGAAATCATAGGTTGGTTGAAAAAAAATATTTAATTAAAAATGCCTCTCACACATCGTCAGGCAGAGTAGTCCATATATTGCTCGCGGACCGCGCGGGCATTTAGAGGGGGCAAGCCTGGACGTGCCACTTGAAGGGCTGTGAGGTCAGCATTTGGAGGGCCCTCCACATCTGGGCCAACGGGCACCACATAGTTCCTGTTATGTCTTTTGAGGAAGTTGTGCAATATGCAACAGGCAAGAACTATGTGGTTCAGTTTGTATTCCGCCAAGTTAATAGCCGTCAAGAACAGGCGGAAGCGGCTGGCCAGGATGCCAAAAGTGTTCTCCACAACTCTTCGGGCTCTGGACAGCCTGTAGTTGAAGACCCTCTGGTCTGGGGTGAGGGTCCTCATCGGGAACAGCCTCATCAGATGGGGAGTCAACGCAAACGCTTCATCTGCGACAAAGACGAAGGGGAGTCCTTCAGCATTCTCCTCTGGAGGTGGCAAGCACAGACTGCCACTTTGGAGACGCCAGTAGAACTCCGTTTGCGCAATGGCACCACCATCCGAGATCCGGCCGTTCATCCCCACGTCCACATACATAAACTCGTATGTCGCCGACACCACCGCCAACATCACTACACTATTAAACCCCTTATAATTATAATAGTAGGACCCCGAGTTGGGCGGTGGGACGATGCGGACGTGTTTCCCATCAATTGCCCCTCCGCAGTTAGGAAAGTTCCAACGGCTGGCAAAGTGGGAGGCCACAGTCTGCCATTCCTGTGGCGTGGAAGGGAACTGTGGAGTGAAACAAGAAAAAAAAACTTCATTGATTGCCAAATGGCTCAATAATGTGTGCTAGTTTGGCCAGACCCTCCTTACTTAACACTATTGGCAGCCCACAGGTAATCTAAAATAACATTTCAAACCCCCCCCCCCCCAAAAAAAAAGGAAAGCACATTGTGACATTCTGAAATTACCAAGCAAGCTAATAGGAGGGAAAGAACACAATAAAAGAGGAAATGGAAAGTATGGAGGCAGCCCCTTGCACTACATGCTTTGCTGAATTCATCCGTAAAGATGCCCACTATAAAGAGGTAGGTATATAGTGTGTATTGACCTTGGGAAAGCCAGCAGATAGAGGATTGGTACCATCTGACAGAGCAGTTGGGGGAGGGGGTTCCTAATGAGTTTGCCCCCCCCCCCCCCCCCACAAAAAAAAAAAAAGGGGCTCTACATGAAGTAAACCACACAGCAAACATTTGTGCATATTTTAGGGGTGTTTGGGGGCAAACAATACTATGCAGCAGACAAAAGACATTGCTTAAGTGACTAAGCCATAGGTGTCTATTGGGGCAGAAGAGCATGCTGGTGAGGTAAGTGAAGGGAAAAATGCATGAAGGAGAAAAGGGGCACAGCATATTAGAACATATTGCAATCATGGTAATTAGGGAAGGAGGTCAAAAATACAAGACATTAGCAAACAGAGCATACATAGAATGGAATAGTAAAGTAGAAATGTTACCTTAATATAGTCCTCCTGCAGGACCTCGATGATGGCAGAACAGGTCTCTGGAATAATGATTCCCAGGGCCTGGGGAGAGATACCTGAAGAGAACTTCAAATCCTGAAGACTTCTCCCTGTCGCCAAGTACCTCAATGTGGCAACAAGCCTCTGCTCCGGAGTAATGGCTTGTCTCATGCAGGTATCCTGCCGGCTGATAAAAGGGGTCAGCAAAGCCAAAAGACGGTGAAAATCGGGGTCCGTCATCCTGAGAAAGTTCCTGAAATCATCAGGATTATTCTCCCGGATCTCACGAAGCAAAGGCATGTGCGAGAACTGATCACGCTGAAGCAACCAATTCTTGGTCCACATACTCCTCGTCACTCTGTTCATGGACGGGTCTTGGGTCAAAGCTAAAAGCCCGACACCAATTCCGCGTACAGCACGAACTCGGTGACGAGTACGCACGGGAAACATCGCTCACAAGCTCACAAACGGTCGGCTGGTCAGAACGGACAAACAGAAAGCACCGATAAACAGCAAGGCCTGAAAGAACGAAATGAATACCAGAAACGAGCAGACAATAAGCAGTGAAAATCAAAGCGTCCTATATCAAGATATAGGCCGCAATGACCAACAAATGCGAACTGACTACACGCACTAATAAACAGATACGCACGACAAGCACAAACTGAAGAGCAGTAACGATCTGAGTCAGAAAACTGAGAAGCGCGAATCGTAAGTCCCCAAACTTCGACTAACTCGCGATAAACACGGGATCAGCAGAAGGAGCCCAACGGGTGCCTGACGTGGTGCTGAACTTCCCTTTTCTAGTCTCGTGGAAGACGACTTACGTCACGACGTTCTTGCAGACCGGATATTCCGACAACGTTGTCCGACCGTGTGTACGCAACACCAACATCGGACAAAGTACGACGGACAGGATCCGACCGATCTGGTCCTCGGATAATCCACGCGTGTGTATGGGGCTTTAGGATTGACAAAGTTGGGATCCATAGAAGCAAATGTATATTCTAGCTGCTTTTACCACAGTTTTCTGTGCAGAAAGGTGGGAATCCTTCCACTGCCAGCACTTGTTGGGGACCCATGGCTCTTGGCCCCTCACCTACTTCTTCTACAGACACCACTTGACAATACAACCTATCTATTTCTGACGTGAATCTTATTCATGTCTGAATCTGAAGTTGATGGCCCTGCATAGTCGCCCCTTATTAGGCTGTGGAATTGACAGTGGAAGTTGATTGTCCCCTCAAATCCCTTAAGGAGAGTGTTGCGGAGAGTGCTGTGGAAATTCCCGCTTACCAGGTGTTTATACACCCCTGCCTGTTTATACCTATTAAGCCCCATACACACGCGCGGATTATCCGAGGACCAGGTCCGTCACACCATGTCCGTCATACTTTGTCTGATGTTGGTTTTGCGTACACACGGTCGGACAAAGTTGTCGGAAAATCCGATCATTCTGAACGTGGTGACGTTTGTTGCCTATGACGGGACTACGTAGAGGCTAGTAGCCAATAGCTTTGGTCTTGTAATGTGATCTGAGCATGCGTAGCACTTTGTCCGGTCGGACTACCATACACACGATCGGATTTGGTGTGATCGGACCGTGTTGTCGGAAAATCTATCCAGCAGGAGATAGGACTTTGTCCGTTGGACAATACGACGTACACTGTCCGATGGTGCATACACACGGTCTGATTTTTCAACAACATTGTCCGATCGGACCGAATCCATGCAAAAATCCGACCGTGTGTATGGGGCTTAAGGCATATGCCAACTGGATCCACATGTTTCGGTAAGCCTACTTTTTTTCTTGGTGGTGGAACCCTTCACAGTTGTGACTCCCAGTTGTGGCTTTTGGATTAATAAATCATCCTCAAATCACTATCCTGACAATTTGCTTCATCACATCAGTCTGGACTTCTTCACAACTTTTTTTTGATGGATTGCACATTTTCTTAGCATTCATTTATTTTGGATATGGGACATTAGATATAATCTTAGGTTATAGGTATTATAACCATATCACAATTTAAGTGAGTTAATTTGTTTATAAAGATTTTATATATTTTTCTATATGAATGTCATAATCACTAAATAACATATAACTTATATACTCGAGTATAAGCCGAGATTTTCAGCCCTTTTTTAGGGCTGAAAGTGCCCCCCTCGGCTTATACTCGAGTCACCGCCGTCTGCCTACCTAAGCAGCGGGTCATGCAGACAGACGGCGGCCATTGCAGTGTTCAAACGCCGCACCTCCTCCTTCCCCTCGTTTGTGATAGGAGGAACACAAATTTTCCCAGCAGTGAGTCAGTGTTCAATGTTCTGCCTATCACGGACGTCCTGTCATTCTCATCTCATGGACGAGGATGAGAGGATGTCCGTGATAGGCGGAACACTGAACACTGACTGCTGGGAAAACAGAGTGTTCCTCCTATCACGGACGAGAAGGAGACTCGGCTTTTGAACATTGGAATGGCCACTGATCGGCACAGGAAGAATGCAATGGGGGACACAGGATGCAGATCGGCACTGGAAGAATGCAATGGGGGACACAGGATGCAGATCGGCACAGGAAGAATGCAATGGAGGACACAGGATGTAGATCGGCACAGGAAGAATGCAATGGGGGACACAGGATGCAGATCGGCACAGGAAGAATGCAATGGAGGACACAGGATGTAGATCGGCACAGGAAGAATGCAATGGGGGACACAGGATGCAGATCGGCACAGGAAGAATGCAATGGGGGACACAGGATGCAGATCGGCACAGGAAGAATGCAATAGGGGACACAGGATGCAGATCGGCACAGGAAGAATGCAATGGGGGACACAGGATACAGATCGGCACAGGAAGAATGCAATGGGGGACACAAGATGCAGATCGGCACAGGAAGAATGCAATGGGGCACACAGGATGCAGATCGGCACAGGAAGAATGCAATGGGGGACACAGGATGCAGATCGGCACAGGAAGAATGCAATGGGGCACACAGGATGCAGATCGGCACAGGAAGAATGCAATGGGGGACACAGGATGCAGATCGGCACAGGAAGAATGCAATGGGGGACACAGGATGCAGATCGGCACAGGTAGGCTGCAATGGACACAGGGGGGTATGTACAGGACACAGGGAGGCATGCAGCTGCAGATGGGCATTGTTGACCCTCTTTTGCACTTACAGTAGCTGCTGCATTTCTCACCCTCGGCTTATACACGAGTCAATACGTTTTCCCAGTTTTTTGTGGTAAATTAGGGGCCTCGGCTTATATTCGGGTCGACTTATACTCGAGTATATACGGTATGTGTGTTTCCAATATTCAATATTGATACATATTCTACAAATATTACGGTACTTGTTTCTGCACCTTTTTGCACTGAATATTTTTATTTGCAATCAGGTTTAGTTTTACTTTTAACATTAACACAGGAAACCTCTTGGGATACCAACCACTAGACCTATCGTTTATATAGGGTCCCCATATATTTATATTCATTGGATTAGCGCTGCGCCTATTACTACTTTTAAACAAACGTGTGTCCTCCTATTAACTGGAAGATCTGAGATGGTGAGAGAGGTGGGTCTGAGCAGCGATGTTGTGGAAGGGGTCATTCACGGTTACATCTGAAGGCATGAAGAAACAACACACTAGCGGCTGGTACCTGAAGTATCACTTTGAAAAGTACATTTTCCTCTGTGATTCTTCAACTAGCCTCAGCAACTGAGACATATTACATCATAGAGATATCATCTTGTCACCTAACGCCACAATAATATTTTGAATTGACGATTAATGGTGGCAGATGGCAAAAATCCAGGCTACAAGCTGATGTGAAATATGGGTGTGATATAATCAGATGTCATTACCCCTCTCCCATTAACATTTAATAGGCTTACTATTTAACCCTTGCATATATTTATCAGGAAAAGTGAATGAAGCAGTTGCGGCAGTCTGGATCAGGGGCTCTCTGGTAGAGTCAAGGCTTGTTTTGTCATTCTCTGTAGAAGGCTGAGTGGTTGAAGAGAAATCTGCGCATACCCTCAGGCTCACCACTTAGCTAGAATTATTATAGCAGACTCAGTGGGAATATTCTTGTGCTATTTCCAGCGAGGAGTACAGAAATACCTGCTCCCTCATGGGAAATGCAGGAAATTGAATGTCATTAAAAGGAAAATGTTTGCTATTCTGTCTGTATGAAATGATGTAGTTCTATTATTCGTATTTACATATTTTTTTTTTGAAGACAGCAAACATTGGGTTAAAGTGAAACTCCAGGCAGACAGTTAGGCACACAGTTGAAGAGCATGAATGTGAACTGTTTTACCTGCCTTAAAGTGGTTGTAAACCCTTACAAACCACTTTGACCTACAGGTAAGCCTAGATTAAGGCTTACCTGTAGGTCCAATAAATATCTCCTAAACCTACATGGTTTAGGAGATATTTAGAAAAGAAAAGGCACCGCTATCTACGGCGCATGCCGAGATCACGGCAATATGCCGCTCCCAAGCGCATGCGCGGGAGTGACGTCATCGCCGCTCCGGCGAATGACAGCGCTGGAGCGGCGAGACCCGGAAGTCACTCCGGTTTGATGGCGGCGCAGAAGATCGTGGATGAGAACCGCTTCGGGGGCTTCGTTCTCAGGTAAGTCATTCATAATGAGCTAGTATGCTATGCATACTAGCTCATTATGTCTTTGCCTTGCAGGTTCCGTTTTTTTTTTTTTTTTTTAAATAGCCTTTACTTCCTCTTTAAAGCGTATTTCCACTTTTGCAGTAAAATTTTTTTTTTTTATTTTAATGTTTGTTGTGTGTTCCTATTCACACAGCATACCAACATTTTTAAACAATATTAGAGTGAGCCTATACCAAGTACGTCCTCATACAATGCAAAAAGCCCAGCCTCTAAACCTTTAGCCCCTTGTTACAACTGATAATAAAGATCTGCCTGCATAGTACAGAAGGCTTAATTATACAAAAAAAAAAGCTGTCCAGCCCTCTCATAAACAAAGAGTGGCACCTAAGATTTTTCTTGTTGGAGAGTCCAGAATAGAGCATCTAAAAAATATAAGCTCCAATTTTTTTTTTTTTTTTAAAGTTATGCTATGTGAATGGAGACATGCAACAGTCAGTGAGGCTTACCTGTAAGTAAAAAAAATATCTCCTAAACTGTACAGGTTTAGGAGATATTCCCCGTGCTATGCGCCGCTGACTGCAGCTGTGCATGCGCACGGGGGATTCTCGGCTGAAAGGCTGGCAGAATGCGAACCCTGCCGGGAAGAAGTCTCCCGTGCGGATGCATGGGAGTGACGACATCGCGGCTCCAGCCACTCACATCGCTGGAGTCGCGATACCCGGAAGACACGCCGAGGCAACATGTCAGCTACCTCGGCGTGGACCAGGTGAGTTACCGACGCCTCGTTCTAAGGTAAGTATTTAATAATGAGCTAGTATGCGGTGCATACTAGCTCATTATGCCTTTTACCTTACAGGTGCATTAAAAAAAAAATAATGTTTCAGCGGGTATACAACCGCTTTAAGAAAAAACTCACCTCCACCTTCCAGCCATGCAGTGGTTACATCCCTCCCTAGCTGCCGCCTACTTCTCAAAAATCTTCTTCTGAGTGCTAGGTTTTTAATTGGCTGGTGGAGGATGTCATCCTGCACATGCATGCACAAGAGAGTCCGTTATTTCTGCACAGTTGGAGTGTAATGGGAATGCAAGCTGAGCTGCTTACATTCCATAGAAGACTGCGAGCAGGCAGGTAAATGTTAGATATTGCAATAGAGACATAGCATGTCTCCAATAGAGAGCTGGCTGCTCACAGTTTTTGATAAGTTAGGTTTAGTGCCACTTTAGGATTTGTTATTCTGTTCAGCAAGTCTTGTGATCCACAGATGTTTGCCGCTCCACATGATCAGCAGAGTGACCTTTTTTTTCGATTCAGTTTTAGGCTAGGTTAACTTCTATGCCTTTTTTTATGTGTTTCCAGATCCACAGAAATGCACTACAATCCATTTAACTGTATTACCTATGGGTCCTGTTCACATCCAAACATATAAGATAACTAACCACAGATATTCTGTAGATGTAGGCTGCCTTAAATCCATCTGTCTCTTCATGTAATCTCACAGACTCGATGATGTTAAGCTCAGAGCTCTGTGGGGGCCAAACCTTCACTTCCAGGACTCCAAGTTCTTAACCGCTTCCCGACCGCCTAACGCAGATATACTGTGGCAAAATGGCACGGGCAGGCAAAATCACGTACCTGTAGGTGATCCTTTAAATGCCTGCCGTGGTTCGCGCGCGCGGCGCCAGCGGCGCGCTCGTGACCTGGTCAGGAGCTCCGTGACCCCGGCCGCGGGACCAGCGGACCAGATCGCCGCTGGTGTCCCGCGATCGGGTTACGGAGCTGAAGAACAGGGAGAGGTATGTGTAAACAAACCTCTCCCCGCGCTTCCTACTCTGCCTGTCATTGATTGGCTGTTCCCGGTCATCGGGAAAGCCGATCAATGACGTCAGACGTCAGCCCCGCCCCCTAATGTAAAAAAAACACACGTCACAGCCCATAACCCCTCCTCCAAACTGTCATTTATACAGGAATCAATGCATTTAAATAGCATTGATTGCTGTATAAATGACAATGGTCCCAAAAATGTGTCAAAAATGTCCGATGTGTCCGCCATAATGTCGCAGTCACAATAAAAATCGCTGATCGCCGCCATTACTAGTAAAAAAAAATATATTAATGAAAATGCTATAAAACTATCCCCTATTTTGTCGCACGACCGCGCAATTGTCAGTTAAAGCGACGCAGTGCCAAATCGCAAAAAGGGGCCTGGTCCTTTGGCTGCCAATTGGTCCGGGGCTGAAGTGGTTAATGACATTGGCTGTATGTTTGGGGTGGTTGTCCTGCTGCAGAATCAATTTGGGGCTAATCACACTTCTCCCTGATAATATGGCATGGTGGATAAGTATCTGCCTGTATTCCTCATCATTGAGGACACCATTGATCCTGACCAAATCTCCAACTCCATTTGCAGAGATTCAGCCCCAAACTTGCAAGGAACCTCCGCCATGCTTTACTGCTGCCTGCAGACACTCATTATTATACTGTTCTCCAGCCCTTCACAAACAAACTGCCTCCTGCTACAGCCAGGGCACCTGCTGCCATTTTTATGCACCCCGGTTCCTATGTTTTTGTGCATAGTCAAGTCACTAAGCCTTGTCTCCACATTGGAGGTATGGATTTTCGGCTGCAATTCTTCCATTCTTTCATGAAGCCCACTTTTGGCCAGACTTCTCCAGACAGTAGATGGGTGTACCTTGGTCCCACTGGTTTCCGCCAGTTCTGTGCTGATGGCCCTGCTGGACATTTTCTGATGTTGAAGGGATGGAAGCATGATGTGTCTTTGATCTGCTGCATGAGGTTTCCATGGCCGACCACTGTGTCTGCTGTCCCCAAGGTTTCCCGTTTCTTTGTGCTTCTTGAACAGCACATCTTGAAACATCAGTCTGCTTTAAAATCTTTGCTTGAAAGAGACCTTGCTGATGTAGTATATCTGTCGTGTGTCTTGTTGCTGTGCTCAGTCTTGCCATGGTGTATGACCTGTGACATGAAAACTGTCTTCCACAACCTCACCCTAGTAGCAGAGTTTGGCTGTTCCTCACCCAGTTTTATGCCTCCTACACAGCTGTTTCTGTTTCAGTTAATGGCTGTGTTTCAACCTGCATAAGAATTTGATGATCATTAGCCCTTGCTTGGTATAATTGGTTAATCATACAACTGACTCCAGTCCTACACAATCCTGGACTTCAAGTGTACAAAGTATGCAAGTGTAAGAAATGATACTGGTTTGAAGCCAAAGGGTAGTCAGTCCAAATATTGACTTGATTTAGATTTTTCTTCTGTTCACTCACTTTGCATTTTGTAAATTGATAAAAACAAACATTAACAATGCAACAGAGATCAAAAAGGGGAATAAATCAGTGCAAAAAGTCAATCGGCTATGCTTCTGTGCATGAGTGTATTTCACTTTACCTTTTACTGTCCAGTGACAGGGTAGGAGTAGGGAAGGACCAGTATCTAAAAAGTGAAACTACAGCAGAGAAAGTTGATGTCCCCTGCCCTGCAAGACAGGAATGTTGCAGGGTAGCAGTGCTGTACAAAACTTAGGTCTGGATTGAAAAAAAACACACATCTTAACATCTCTTGTTATCTTTATACATCATCTACTTTTGACAATAGCTTCAAATGATTGTAAAATCAAATACTATATTTAAGAAAATCTTTTGGGATCAGAGATGAAACTTGCTGTTGGAGATCACGGTTTTGGGTCACTCCGTAGAATGGATTATTTTCTGTCAATGCCTTGGTTAATTGCAGAAATCATTAGCCCTATACAACCCTTTGTGCATTTTATTTACGGATGATTTAATCTCACAATATCAATTCAAGACATACTATCTCACCAATTGTTTAACCACTCAATGCCCGTGCTATAGCTAAAAGATGGATACACACAATAGGATTTTCTGATGGAAAATGTGTGATAGGACCTTGTTGTCGGAAATTCCGACCGTGTGTAGGCTCCATCACACATTTTCCATAGGAATTTCCGTCACACAAAATTTGAGATCTGGTTCTCAAATTTCCGACAACAAATTCCATCGCACAAAGTGCCACGCATGCTCGGAATCAAGCAGAAGAGCACCACTGGCTATTAAACTTAATTTTTCTCGGCTCGTTGTACGTGTTGTACGTCACCGCGTTCTTGACGTTCGGAATTTCCGACCAACTTTGTGTGACCGTGTGTATGCAAGACAAGTTTGAGCCAACATTCGTCAGAAAAAAAAACATGGATTTTGTTGTAAGATAGTCCTATTGTGTGTGTACAGGGCATAATAGTTGCCCAATAATTCTGCACACATAGATATTCTACAAAAGCCAAAACCTCACTTTTACTATTTTAAATATTCAGGTTTGAGGTTTATTAACATTTTGGGCTGACCAAGAGCACTGTAGTTGTTCAATGATGAAATTTCAACTTGACTAATAATTGTGCATACAATGTCAGTCACCGGCTCTCTGCTCTCCCCCCCCCCCCGGCTCACTGAAGCGCTCGGCCGTGGAGGGGGCGGAAGCATCCGGCTCAGACTCTCGTTGGCTTTCTGAGAAGCTGAGCCAGGTGACGGTCCAGGACCTGGATCGGCTCTGTGATGTCAGCTGTGATCCACAGGAGAAGTACAGTCAAACGAGCTTTGGCTGTACTTCTCCTCTAACTGTATGTGAATACCCCGAACCAAAGATTTTTGATATTAAGAGCAAATTCACCCATCCATGTCTCCATGCTTTATTTTGTTAAGAAATCACTTTGAAAAACACGCCCAAGCATTTCTAGCCATGGTCGTATTGAGTAATAGTAGATGATTAATGTAGCATTTACTTCCTGGAATCCATGTGCCCTTAGCTTAGACATGCAGACAGGAGGGTGTGCTTAGATGAGAAAGCCCCTCCTCCACTCCTCCAGATGAAAGAAAAAAATGGCCATGGAGACTCCTGGGATGTATGACATTTTAGCTTAGGCCAGAAACCAGGAAGTAACTGAAAACAATTAAATATAATATACTTTCCTGTCTATTTACTAAGGCTTGCGGCATAAGGATTAAAATAGTTAATGTTGATTAAGAGAGTAAAGTTCCACTTTAATTTGTAGAACTACCCAGCTTCTTCTAATGGTTGGCTACAGATACAGGCTATTGCCACCTACAAGGGTGACAATCAAACAATTGGAAGTACCAGAAACAGTTCAGAGAGAAGCAACCACATTAGATGACTCAACTGGCTAATTTTTCTTTGTTGCCCACCCACCATGATTCATTTATAGCTACAATAGCCAAGACAGTTTTTTTTTTTTTTTGATCCCTGGAAGAATGTAACTTTGTTACTAATAAGGAATAGCTGGAGTTAAAGGGCATTGTTGTCTTAAAGAGGAGCTGCACCTTAACCACTTTCTGACCGGACCAATTTGCAGCCAAAGGACCAGGCCCCTTTTTGCGATACGTGACTGCGTCACTTTAACTAACAATTGCGCGGTCGTGCGACATGGCTCCCAAACAAAATTGACGTCCTTTTTTTCCCACAAATAGAGCTTTCTTTTGGTGGTATTTGATCGCCTCTGCGTTTTTTTTTTTTTTGTGCTATAAACAAAAGAGCGTAAATTTTGAAAAAAAAAACGCATTCTTTTTTATTTTTTGCTATAATAAATATCCCCCAAAAATATATAAAAAACCTTTTTTTTCCCTCAGTTTAGGTCGATACGTATTCTTCTACATATTTTTGGTAAAAAAAAACGCAATAAGCGATTATTGATTGGTTTTCGCAGAAGTTATAGCGTTTACAAGATAGGGGATAGTTTTATAGCATTTTTATTAATAATTTTTTTTTTTATTAGTAATGGCGGCGATCAGCGATTTTTATTGTGACTGCGACATTATGGCGGACACATCGGACATTTTTGACACATTTTTGGGACCATTGTCATTTATACAGCAATCAATGCTATTTAAATGCATTGATTCCTGTGTAAATGACACTGGCAGTGAAGGGGTTAAGTATGCCTAGAGGTGTGTTTCTTACTGTGGGGGGGTGTGGCTGTCAGCTAGTGAATGCGGATCTCTGCTCCAATCACAGGGAGCAGAGATCGGAGTCACTAGTTGCTAGGCAGAGCGGGGAGATGCTGTTTATTTCTTCATCTCCCCGTTCAGCCTTCCCGTGAGCCGGTCGCCTCACGGGGGTCCCGACCGGCGCGAGCGCCCGCCGCTCATGACGCGCGCCCGATGGCATGGCGCCATCTTAAAGAGGACGTATATATACGCCCTTATGCCTGTCCGTGCCATTCTGTCGATGTATACGTCATCGGTTACAAAAATATTAAAAGTCAGCAGCTACAAATACTGCAGCTGCTGACTTTTAATATATGGACATTTACCTGTTCCAGGGTCCAGCGATGTAGTCAGCAGCTGCTGTATTTGTAGCTGAGATGACGAGCAATCGCTCGTCTCTCGGCTGCCCCCGCCGCCATCCTCTGTCAGGGATGCGTTGCGTGGAAGCGTTGCGGCTTCACTGCCCGATTCCCTACTGCGCATACGCGAGTCACGCTGCACGTCTTCACTGGTCCCCGCTGTATCCTGGGTACTGTGTGTTTCCCAGAACGGGGGGGGCGGGCATCTGCGGCTAGCTGCGGCTAGCTTGTCCCGGAAGTGGGTGCAGATACCTGGATTATACAGGTATCTGGACCCCCCTCCCTCTTGAAAGGTGGCAATTGTGGCACGAGGGGGGGGGGGGGTTCCGCTTTAATTAATTCAGCAAAATCACTCTACTCACAATATAAACATTTATTACAGCAAATGATTGCAGGAGTGCCATTAAGACGTTTGCTCATATTTTGCATGCAGACCTATTTGATAAAAAAAAAGAAAAGAAAGGAGGTCTGTGACAAGTAGGGACACCGCAAATCACAATGGTTTTAGGTATTCTGTAGCCTTGGAAACTATAGAACAGATGCAATTATGTGTCATTTTCATCTCTGGTTTATCACCTAGGAAACTGTAATTGGTTTTCCCTTTTCAACATTTATTGAAAGCTCCAGTGCGGCTTAAAAATATCCAACATAAAGTTCAAATCAAACCCATTTCTTGTCTGTTATACTCTAATAACTGCTCTTTCTGTTTCATTTCCCCATCTTATTTTAAGCCGCACGTTCATAATCATATAAGCAATGCACAATAGGATGCAGAAAGACATCTTCTTTTGTTGAAGCCGGTGTTGATAGACCTGTCATAAGAACATGTTGCATTGCACATATATTGCTAGACTATCATTTAAAGTCTATTATTTAAAGACAAAAGTCAATTCTTGTTGTTTTGTGCCTGCCTCATGCGGGCAGTGACAAGACAAGTGAGTTTATTTGTAAACTTGCATAAGGATTTATTGAGCAACTGACAAAATAATGTATAGATTGGTAGAAATCACTCATTGAACCATTTAAAATTGAAAAAGGTATGTTCTGCTTTGGGCTCGGAAACCCTTTTTAAATGTTTGGATGTCTAGCAGTGACAGATCTGTCAATATCGGTCAGGATGAGTACAGGCATGCAAAGACAATTCAGAGTGGCAACCATTCATGAGATTGGTAAAAGGCAATAATTATACGTGGCCTGCACAAATTATTGGTATGCGAAGAAGAAGCCTCCTTGTCCAAAAATACTCCTGTTTGAGCCATGTCTTATTTAAATAAGGAATGACCTCAAACACCCTCTCTTGGACGTATTCAGTAAGCCAGTGCCAAGAATAGTAATGATATGGAGAATGGAAGGTAGGCTACAGAAATCACAAAGCATTCCTGAATTGATTTGACTAAATTAAACTGAAATGTGACTCATTACTATACAGTATTTTAAATTACAATATGTCAGCTGAATATGTTACACATTTACAGATACTAATTGATGTATTCAAAGCTGGTGGTTTATGATGATCACATTATATTATCATTTAGGAGCGCTCAACAATTTGAAGATGTACAGTGGTGTGAAAAAGTGTTTGCCCCCTTCCTCATTTCCTGTTCCTTTGCATGTTTGTCACACTTAAGTGTTTCGGAACATCAAACCAATTTAAACAATAGTCAAGGACAACACAAGTAAACACAAAATGCAATTTGTAAATGAAGGTGTTTATTATTAAAGGTGAAAAAAAATCCAAACCATCATGGCCCTGTGTGAAAAAGTGATTGCCCCCTAAACCTAATAACTGGTTGGGCCACCCTTAGCAGCAACAACTGCAACCAAGCGTTTGCGATAACGTGCAATGAGGCTTTTACAGCATCCTGGAGGAATTTTGGCCCACTCATCTTTGCAGAATTGTCCTAATTCAGTTACATTAGAGGGTTTTCGAGCATGAACGGCCTTTTTAAGGTCATACCACAACATCTCAATAGGATTCAGGTCAGGACTTTGGCTAGGCCACTCCAAAGTCTTCATTTTGTTTTTCTTCAGCCATTCGGTGGTGGACTTGCTGGTGTGTTTAGGATCATTGTCCTGCTGCAGAACCCAAGTTCGTTTCAGCTTGAGTACACGAACAGATGGTCGGACATTCTCCTTCAGGATCTCTTGGTAGACAGCAGAATTCATAGTTCCTTTTATCACGGCAAGTCTTCCAGGTCCTGAAGCAGCAAAACAGCCCCAGACCATCACACTACCACCACCATATTTTACTGTTGGTATAATGTTCTTTTTCTGAAATGCAGTGTTCCTTCTACGCCAGATATACTTGAACACACACCTTCCAAAGAGTTCCACTTTTGTCTCATCGGTCCACAGAATGTTGTCCCAAAAGTCTTGGGGATCATCAAGATGTGTTGTGGAGAAATTGAGACAAGCTTTGATGTTCTTTTTGCTCAGCAGTGGTTTTCTCCTTGGAACTCTGCCATGCAGGCCATTTTTGCCCAGTCTTTTCCTAATGGTGGAGGCATGAACGCTGACCTTAACTGAGGCAAGTGAGGCCTGCAGTTCCTTGGACGTTGTTGTGGGGTCTTTTGTGACCTCTTGGATGAGTCGTCGCTGCGCTCTTGGGGTAATTTTGGGCGGCCGGCCACCCCTGGGAAGGTTCACCACTGTTCCATGTCTTCGCCATTTGTGGATAATGGCTCTCACTGTGGTTCGCTGGATTCCCAAAGCTTTGGAAATGGCTTTATAACCCTTTCCAGACTGATAGATCTCAATTACTTTCTTTCTCAATTGTTCCTGAATTTCTTTGGGTCTCGGCATGATGTGTAGCTTTTAAGGATCTTCTGGTGGACCTTACTGTGTCAAGCAGCTCCTATTTAAGTGATGCCTTGATTGTGAACAGGTGTGGCAATAATCAGGCCTGGGTGTGGCTAGAGAAATTGAACTCAGGTGTGGACAACCACAGTTATAGTATGTTTTAACAAGGGGGGCAATCACTTTTTCACACAGGGCCATGATGGTTTGGATTTTTTTTCACCTTTAATAATAAACACCTTCATTTACAAATTGCATTTTGTGTTTACTTGTGTTGTCCTTGACTATTGTTTAAATTGGTTTGATGTTCCGAAACACTTAAGTGTGACAAACATGCAAAGGAACAGGAAATGAGGAAGGGGGCAAACACTTTTTCACACCACTGTATTTTATCTGTTAACAGGTTTACAATACTTAAAGCGGAGCTACACTGCCCCTGACGTTTTTTTTTTCAATGGTGATTGATTAAGAACTTCATTTCTAAATTAGTAACTCACCTGTCCTGTTTGTATCGCTTGTGCCATTCGTTTTTTATGTCCTAAAAAGACTTTATATTAATTTCCGAGTTGTTCTCCATCTTGCATGTGGGCATTTGAATACTCCAGGGCATTCTCTTCCTGGATTTCATTGACGCCTCTCTTTCTAATCTCGCGCATGCGCAGTACAAAGTTCATAGGAGCGCCGGCAGCAGCTCCTGTTGCCATCACAACGGCGGCACCGTCGAAAGTCCAGCCCCGTTGTGATAGCAGAGACCGAACGTGACTGTCGTGATGACGTCACGTTCGTCACGTTCGCCTTCAAGTCTCGCGCTGTCTCGGGCCAGGCCGCTGCACTGACTCCTGGGAGCTATGACACAAGCTCCCAGGAGACAGTGCGGGCTAGGGGATATTACGTAATAGCCGTAATATCCCCGCCCATATCCAAGGACCCGAGAACCAGGAAGCAAAGAAAACAACTAAAGGTAAGTAAAAAAAAAATAAAAAAAACTACCGTTTCGGATCGAGGAAGGTGAGTATTTTTTTTTTTTTATAGGTTTTAAAAACGGGTGGCGCTCTGCTTTAAAAAATCAAAAGCCGTTTTTTTTTCAAATCTTTTATTTATTTCAAGAGACATGAAACACGAAAACATAACATCTTCAAGTACATGGAGGAGAAACAATAGCATACGATGAGGCATGGCACCACAGCCTAACAGACATCGGAAATGAGTGGAAGCTCTGCTGATTTTATCATCCAATCATGTGCAAGCTAAAATGCTGTTTTTTATTTTCCTAGCATGTCCTCCTCGGATCTGCAGCGATTTTACTTCCATGTGCACTTGCAGTGCAAAATGGATTTTCCTTTAGTAAATAACCCACATTGTGTTGAAGTACAATTAGATGTGACATGACAAACATACCGTCTGCTCTTAACATGTAAATTTAACCCCTTACAGGGTCTGAGAAAATAGAGCTGTAAGCCTCAACCTCTAGATCATGTGATGGCTATTCCCTCAGATGGTAGCGTGATGTAGTCGATGTCCTCGTGTTCCCCGTCTAATTTTTTCCACGGGTGTTGTAACTATAGTAAGAAAAGTATCTATAGGGAAATTACAAGATGGGTATAGAGGGCAAGAAGGAGAGGGGGAAGAGGAGAGTAGCAGAGACAGTTAAGGTTTCCCCAGAGATGTGGGGGAGAGGGAAGGGACGAGGGGAGAAGGGAGTGAGAAGGTGGGCTGGGACGTGGGAGGGGGGGGTCCCAGGACCTGGGGGGGCAGGGGGGTGATGAATGCGTGTCTCTCAGGTTGCAAATGCCGTCCGGAAGAGTCAGCGACTAGCCGCAACCGACCGTTGCGTGGCTATATTAGGTGAACCGATCCGCCGTGTCGCTATCAAAGAGGGCATGACCCTCGTCAGAGTAGGCAAACAAATTCCACAGTGTCCATGTCTTAGTGTATTGTTCACGTTGTTGATGGGCTGTGAGGATGAGATCCTCCATTTTGTTAATTTCCTCCACTTTTTTGAGCCATAGGCCTATGGATGGAGGTTGTGTGGATTTCCAGCTTAAAGTGATGCACATCTTAGCTGCGTCAAGGAGGTGGCGGATTATGGATTTTTTGCTAGGGGTGTTGGAGGTGTGGAGTAGGAAGAAGGCCGGGTCATTCGGTATAGTCCGTTCTGTATATTTTTGGGCAACTTGTTGGATTGTCTTCCAGAACTGCTCCAGTTTAGGGCAGGACCAGAAAATATGAAGAATTGTGCCCCTATCTCCCTGACATCTCCAGCAACAATCTGAGGAGGAGGGGAAGATCTTCTGCAATTTTGCGGGGGTGTTGTACCATCTGGTGACTATTTTAAAGTTTGTCTCCTGTATCCTAGTACATATGGAGGACTTATAGGTAAAATGGAGGATATTTTGCCTTTGCCGGGGTGAGAACTTTCCCTTGATAAAATCAAGAGCCCTTTAAATGGACGCTGGAGGTTCTGGTTATCATGCACCATTGGGACCTTATCTTTGCATGTCTGAGTTGGCCTTTGTACTGACTTGAAGAAATAATGTAGATATTCACCAGCGCACCAAGGATCTTCAATTATATCCAAATATTTTTTTATTGAAGAAAGTTCCCATCACAAACAGTGTAATGCAACATTTTGGAGCCACGCAGGACCTCTTCATCAGGCATGTGATGTGACTTATTGAAGAAGCCTATATGTGTCCTGGATTACAGACTAAATAAATCTAGGACTAACTCTGAAGTGTTAAGCCCCATACACACGGTCGGATTTTCCGATGGATTCTGTCCTATCGGACAATGTTGTCGGAAATTCTGACCGTGTGTAGGCACCATCGGACAGTTTCCATCGGATTGTCCGACGGACAAAGTTCTATCTCCTGCTGGAAAAATTTTCCGACAACAAAGTCCGATCACACCAATTCCGATCGTGTGAAGCGAATTCCGACGGACAAAGTGCCACGCATGCTCAGATCACATTACAAGACCAAAGCTATTGGCTACTAGCCTAAAGTTTTTTTTTTTTTTACCTTAATGCATTCTCTGCTCATGTTAAGCTCCCCCCTAGCACCCCTCCCTTTAAATATTTAACTGAGGGGGCGTGACCGGATGCAGATGAGAGTGTGAGTGGAGTGAGCCCGTGCAGCGTTCCTTCTCCCCTCTCCCCCGCTCTACCTGATAACCCGAGGTTGATGCCCGAGGTCCGCTTGTGCTGCTTAAACGGCGGGGGTTGCTGAGTGCTTGTGCTGGACTCGGATGCAGAGCTGTGTGGGACCGGGAAACGAGCCGGCTTCAGTGGGATTGGTGCAGCCAGCGCCAGCGTTCTCTTTCACTGTGCGCTCCGACTCACGCTGCCTCACTGAGACGTGCCTGCAATCTGCTGGAGGAGAGGAGGAGAGGAGAGCGTGTCCTGCGCCTGACGGGGGGCGGAGGACTGGCGGCAAGGGGGGTGAGAGCCCTCGGTCATTGTGGTGACTGCCTCCTGGAAACCGCAAGGTTGTCGGTGGCGTGGACTCCAGGAAAACACCTGATAAAGCTAGGAGCGCTCCCCATTGCAGGAGAGCGGAAGCTGACAAGCTGGGATAGCTGTGAGAGGGCTTCCCACGCTGCTTAAACCCTAAGGAGACCAGGCTTTGCCGTTCACCAGCCCTGCTGTACAGCCAACGTTGTACCTACTTCTACTACATCATCTACATCATCACCGACACAACGGATGGGTGAGACAAGAGAGTGTTTAAGCGTTGTTATTTGATCTGTGTCCAGTACCAAAAAATGACTGTTAAAGGGGAAGTCTAACCCTGTGTTCCTGCTACTCATTACTCTAGCTGGTTGGTGCTTAAGTAATAGAGAGACACTCTTTTAAATTTTTTCAAACTAAACTAAACCGCCAAATTCCCCCTTCTGAATTTCTTTTTTTTTTTGTGACTGGACTGTGGCCTGGCACGTCCCGGTGCTGTACCATTTTTGTGCATTGGATGCTTTCCCTGTCCCTCTTCAAGGTATACCGCCTGCCACAGCTATAATTCAATCCAAAGTCAATTTGTAACCATGCCTTCACAGCGCACTACAAAAGCCAGCCAGGCAGCCAGCCAAGTAGCAGCAGCAAAATTAGAGAAATTTGCGCACACCCCAAGCCAAGGGCCAGCTCAGTCCCCTCAGAAAACCACCATACAAAATCAAAACCAGCAGCCCCACCCTAATAGGACAGGAGGAGTGACAGGGGCCATAGGTGGAAGGAAAAGCCAGGGGCAGAGCCAACCACCAATACAGACTCCCCAGAGGACATTAACGGAAGGGGGTGAAATAGAGGGGCAACTTCGGAACCAGGCAGAAGAGGGTCTTCCCCCTGTAAGGGGGGCGGACATTACACCTGGGGGGGAGCCATCTTTAAAAGAGATTTTGGAGGCGGTTAATTCTTGCAGGGCCTCTCTGACCGATATGCACGACCAATTGAAGACAATACAGGCGGAACTTGCTAACGTAAGGACTGAGATACAAAAGGTACAAGAAAGGACTACAACTCTTGAGGATAGGATGACCTTAGTGGAAGATGACTTGACCCCTTTAAAACAAGAAGTGAGTGACATTAAAAATCTCCTTAATATGCAGCTTAATAAAATGGACGATATGGAGAATAGGATGAGAAGGAAAAATATTCGCTTAGTCGGCCTTCCGGAACATTCCGAGGGCCCTGACCCTGCCGCTTTCCTGGAAAAATGGCTGGTTGAAACTTTTGGGCAGGACTCATTCTCGTCGCTTCTGGCGGTTGAAAGAGCCCATAGGGTTCCCTCTAGACCTATTCAACCTGGGGCCCCTCCTAGGCCCATACTGGCAAAACTCCTATTCTTTAAGGATAAAGTAACAATCATACGGAAGGCAAGGGAACTAGGAAATATCCTCTATAATGGTATGAGGGTGTCTATTTACCCCGACTACTCACCAGACCTCCAAAGAAGACGAGCCAAATTCGGAGAAATAAAACGAAACTTGCGCCAAGCTAACTTAACTTACGCATTATTATACCCAGCAAAATTAAGAATAATGGCGCCTGGAGGGACTGTACTCTTTGACTCCCCCAAAGGGGCTGAAGATTGGTTTACTAAATTTAAGGAGCGTTCCTAGACGATCAAGCTCACCATATAACGCTGACTTTCCTTTTTTTTTTTTTTTTTTTTGGAGAGGGGGGATGGATAAGGCTGATATCCAATGGAGTGAGGGAAGGGGAGCGAGTGGTGACATATAGTGATATACAGTGTCTTTAATTTTTAACTTGTTTTTTTTTTTTTTTTTTCTTTTTTTTTTTATTATTTTCTTTTTTCTTTCCTGTTATTTAATGTGTTGCCGCCTCGCCTCCTGCGAGGGGAGAAGGAACGGGTGTGGAGTGCACGGGAGGGAAGAGATCACAAGTTGGAGCACTCTAGTAGTTTTGGAGTGTTGCACGCGGGTCTTAGTGGAAGGGTTTTCTTTAATGAGGGGGAGGGGGATGGATGGGTAGCATGGGGCAAAGGGAGGGTTAGGAATGGGGTAGATTTTCTTGTGGGGATGAGTAGCTTTTGTACTGGGGGGGAGGGGCGGGATAGGGTTGGGGAAGATGAAAAGTATTTGATATTAATTTTGTTTCAAAATAGAGGTGCATGGATAGGTCACAAAAGTAGGCCCCCGGCCAAACCTAGGGAGGTAGTGAATGAGGTGTGTAAACAGAGTGTTGGTTATGACAGCAAGGTGAAGTATGAGAGATGTAAACCGAGGGTTGGGTATGACAGTGGTGAATGTGTGGGTGAATGGGTGAGGTACAATACGTTCACAAGGCATAAGTACGCACGGAAAATTGTTTTGCAGGCAAAAATTCACGTTCACAGTATAAGAGGGGATAGTAAGGTTCCACAAGATTTAAAAATAAGAATTATATGGCTCACTATAATAAGCACGAGATTATGTTGTTAATGCAATCACTTATTACTACAAGCACTTATGATTAGTACTACACAAGAGGGTAAAAAAAAGCTCACTATTTGCTCCTGGAATGTAAGGGGATTGGGAGATCCAGGGAAGAAAGCTGCAGTACGATCCATGGTTAGGTCCTATGGGAACTCTATTGTGGGTCTCCAGGAGACCCATTTTACTAATGCCTCTTTACCTAGGTTGGGATGGGGGGAATTCGCCTCCCAGTTCCACTCGGTTCATTCATCCTTCTCTAGAGGCGTTAGTATTTTGATCGGTTCAGGGATTATATTTAATTGTATCCAAAGTAAGATTGACGAACAGGGACGGTACATTTTCCTACATTGTAAGATAGAGAATAGAGTGGTGCTACTTGCTAATGTGTATGTTCCCCCTCCTTTTAACTTAGAGGTCCTTCTCGACTTTGTGGACTTTGTGCTGGAGAGGCCGGGTTTTCCGGTAATGGTCATGGGCGATTTTAACATGGTCCTGGACTCGACAATTGATAGATTCCCCCAGGGGACTCAACGGAGTGGGCTAGTGGATAGCCGTCTCCATCGTCTCTTGGGGGAAATGGGCCTGAAGGACATTTGGCGCCTGAGAAACCCTGGGATAAGGGGCTACTCCTGCTTCTCTAGCACTCACTCCACATTGTCGAGAATTGACATGCTGCTCGGCAACGATGAAATGATGGCCATGATAGATGATATTAGATATAGGCCAAGAGGTCTTTCGGATCACTCTCCTGTGACCGCTTCAATGGAGGTGGGGGTGAGAAGTACCTATCGTGAGTGGAGAATCAATCCCTCCTGGTTGGAGCTAATGGGACATCCCCAAGAGGTTCTGGACGCTTTGAGGGAATGTATTGAGTGGAACAAAGGTTCAGCCCCCCAGGGGGTAGTCTGGGACACAGTCAAGGCTATCCTTCGGGGATTGCTGATCCAGCAGATATCAAAAACAAAAAAATCGTCAAGAGAAGGGGAGGAAATAGCAGGGAACAACCTAATATCCGCAGAAGCAGCATATATAAGTAACCCAACACCTGCAAATTTTAGAACATGGACAGAGGCACAAGGGGTCTATCGTGTAGTCCTGTTGGGTAAAGCAGAACAAAAATACATTTTTCAAAAACAAGTCGCCTTTGGGGAGGGAGAAGGAATTAGTAGGATGCTCGCTCACTTAATTAGAACCAATTCTCCCTCATCGATGGTCCCATTGATTGATACAGGGGCGGGCAGGACATCTACATGTACACCTGAGATTGTGGATACTTTTCGGGACTACTACGAGAAGTTATACCACTCTGAACAGGTGGACATGAAGGAGGAAATGGATTCATTCTTTGAGGGGCTGACGGTCCCCTGTCTCTCTGAGGAGGACAGGGCCATGCTAGATGGCCCTGTCACCCTGGAGGAGATACAGCGGACCGTCCGGGAAATGGCAGGCCAGAAGTCCCCAGGACCGGATGGCCTCCCCATTGAAATTTATCGTAAATATGGGGAGGTGCTCCTCCCCCAACTGTTAGAGGTCTTTAATGACTCGGTTCTGAAAGGCGAGCTACCCAAATCAATGATGGAGTCGACCATAATTGTGATCCCTAAGGAAAATAAGAACCCACTCTCCCCTGCTTCATATAGACCCATTGCGCTTTTGAACTCAGATATTAAGGTGTTAGCAAAGGTTCTGGCAGCCAGGTTAAATAAAATTATCCATAAACTGGTGCATCAAGACCAATCAGGATTTATTCCTGGTAGGTCCTCTAGCTTAAATATTAGACGCCTTTTCTTAAACCTCCAACTACCCGTGGAAGATGGAGGCAATAGGGCTGTCCTTTCCTTGGATGCCGCCAAGGCTTTTGACTCCCTTGAATGGAAGTATCTCTGGAGAGCCTTATCGGAATTTCGGGTGGGCCCGAACTTTGTTAAATGGGTAATGCTCCTATACGGCTCTCCGGGGGCAAGAGTGAAAGTAAATAATGAACACTCCACCAGGTTTCGTTTGCTGAGGGGGACGAGGCAGGGGTGCCCGCTGTCGCCTCTCCTCTTCGCCCTCGCAATCGAACCTTTGGCCCTCTCCCTGAGATCATCCCCAGAAATAAGAGGGTTCAAACGAGGAGAATTAGAGGAAAAAGTGATTCTTTACGCAGATGATCTCCTTTTACTGCTTAACGATACTCAGGAGTCACTACGCGAGACTATGGGTAAAATCAAAGACTTTGGCCTCCTATCAGGACTGAGAATCAACTGGGACAAATCACACTTACTTCCCATAGACCCTATAGTTCTCCCCCTTCCACACGTGGCAATCCAACTCCAAATCGTTCAGCAAATCAAATATTTGGGTATTAACATCTCAAGAGACCCTAAACAATTTGTCACAGAAAATCTGGTCCCACTCCTGAATAAATTTAAAGGGAAAACCCAAATTTGGAAAAAACTCCCCCTGTCTGCAGCAGGTCGGTGTAACTTAATAAAAATGGTGCTTATGCCACAACTTTTATATATTCTTCACAACTCTCCAATATGGATTTATAAAAAGTGGTTTAACAGGGTGGACACCATATTTAGAGAATTAGTTTGGAAAGGGGGGACCTCCCGGATTAGCCTTAAAACATTACAACTTCCAATTGGGTCAGGAGGAGTTGCCCTGCCGCATCCTTTTAGATACTTTTTAGCGGCTCAGCTGCAACATATCGGGGGATGCGAGGTTGAGAAAGAGGGGCCAGAGTGGAAGATCCTTCTCTACAAATCCCCACACACGTCTTTGTTGGAGATTTTGGAGGCAGGGGCCTTCCAGAAGGGGCTCCCTACCCAGGACTTGATGGCTAAAGTCTGGGGTACGGCAAAAAAAACGATGGGATATGGAGGGTTTACAGCTTTCTCCCCGTTATGGGAGAATGTTAATTTGCGCGAAATTCAAAAGATGGGGACAGTCAGAGAGTGGGAGAGAAGGGGTTTAAGATATATTGCTCAGATCTACCAAGAGGGCACGATTAGAAGTTTCCAGGACCTCAGAGATCATTTTTCCCTCCCCAGGAAGTCCTTCTTTAGATACCTGCAGGTGAGACATGCCCTGGCGGTGCAGTTTAAAGGTGAACCACCGGAGTGGACTAACATGCAGGTATTACAGAATGTGGCAGGGTCAGGATCCCGTAAGGGGATGATATCTAATCTATACTTACATCTACATAAGGGGAACAGGGAGGACACCCAATCATGCCCATATAAAGTAAAGTGGGAGAGAGACGTGGGAACCATCTCAGCTCCTCAATGGGAAAGGATACTTGAACTCGCCCCAATGGTCTCACTCTCCCCCCCCCCCCAGAGGATGTCACACCTCTTCCTATTATATCGTGCTTATTATACTCCAAACAAGCTCTTTAGGTTTGGTCGTAGGCAAGACGATAGATGCCCTAGATGCGGGAGACTGGGGGGAGACCTTGTCCACATGTTCTGGAGATGTCCAAAATTATATGGATATTGGAAAGAGGTAGTGGACAAGATCTCCCAGATATTCAATACCCATCTCGAGTCAGACCCTATTCGATGTGTTCTTGGGGGTGGAGAGGGAGGGGGCAGGCCTGGGGAGGTTCAGATTGCGGTTTTGCGCTGTCTTTTCCAGGCCAGACTGCTAATTGCTCGGAGATGGCAGTCCTCTACCCCTCCGTCAGTCGCTGAGTGGGAGCAAAACATGGATAGAGTCATCATGAAGGAAAGAACCACATATATTAAACGAGAGAGTCTTGCTAAATTCCATTCACTATGGAACCCATGGATCGAGAAAGGAACATGAGAACGCCTTAGATTGTGTCAAATAAAATAAGCTAGCCTAAAAAGAACTAAGTAGATGAACCGATACTGGCAGAGAGTGAGAGGATGGATGGGAGAGGTGGGGGGTGAAAGCAAGGCGGTGTGATTGAGTTCGATTCTACCCAAACATGTTTAATGTTTTTTTTTTTCTATGCTTAATACGAACTTGGTAAGAGAGTTGAATGAGACTGTGTATAATCTGTATTTGTAAAAAATTGAAATAAAGATATAAAGTTAAAAAAAAAAAAAAAAAAAAATATTTAACTGAGCCCGATCTTGATCTAGTGCTATTCCCAAGAGCATCAGTGCTGCTCTCTCTCTCCTCACAGTACTCAAATGCCATTGGCTCCTGCTGCTGTCAATCAAATACAGTAAGGAAGGAGCGGGAGGCAGGGCCGAGCCGAGCTACACTGTTTCTGTCAATAGACGCACACAGCCCAGTTCAGGATCAAGCCCATACGAGTGTCTCCGTAGCAAACCGTTTGCTATTTGGGCACTCGGAAGAAAAAAGGATCCCAGAGCACCTGCCAGGCACTCCAGAAGAGAAGATTTGGGCCCGCACTGTACAAAACTACTGCACAGAGAAGGTAGGTATAACATGTTTATTAAAAAAAAATCCCTTTAATTTCTCGAAAAGCCTATTTAAATTAAGTAGGGCAAACTGTATAAATTGATTGTGAGCACCTTAAAAAAAAATATTTGTCAGCATAGAATCAGAACCTGTCTAAATAATTGCCTGTTACCTTTCCAGAGTGTTATCTTTATAACACCAGTAGTTGTGTGTTATACTGAGGTGTCCATCAAGAGATAGGACTTGAGTAAATCCTATCTAGTGGAAAGTTTCAGGCTTTTTTTTTTTATACAGCTAGAGATGGAGGTATTGCTGATGTTGTTTGTAGCTGTCAGCATGGAGATGAACGTTCAGCGTATGACAGCAGAAAATGATGCCTTGTCAAACTCTGAAAAGGCCTAATGAAACTTTCCAGCTGCCAAACACAGCCAAGACCAGTGGCCTGTAAATTGCAATATTCAGGCAAAAAGTCACAGATAATCCAAAAGCTTCAGAGCAGAACATTCTTCGTAGAAAGTTCTCTTTGGCAGAAATAACATTTTCTTGTTCTTTAAGTTTCCACTCTACTTTCCTGTAAAAAGCGATTTCTCTGACTTATAGCATTACTCTCTGACTTAAAGGGGCTGTAAACCCTTGTGTTTTTTCACCTTAATGCATCACTGTCTACCCCCCAGTCCCCCTGTTTTACTCACACGAGATCGTTCGTTCTCCCACCGGAGACGCGCTCTACCTCTCTGGCCTGGGTTCTCGGCTCTTGATTGGATAAATTGATAGCAGCGCAGCCATTGGCTCCCGCTGCTGTCAATCAAATCCAATGATGCGGGCGCTGGGGCAGAGTCCAGCATTCTCTGTCTATGGACGCAAATGCTGGACTCGGGAGCACGCCCGCAAGGTAACCGCCCAGGGAGAGCGCTTTTCCTAGGGGGTTTACCGATCCGCGAGAGCCTTTGGGGCCACTCTGTGCAAAACGAACTGCACAGTGGAGGTAAGTATGACATGTTTGTTATTTAAAAAAAAAAAAAAAAAACAAGGGTTTACAACCCCTTTAAATCATACAGCCAAATGCACAGCAAAATACATACAGTATATATTTACTATTATACTTGGAAAAGCATTTAGCAATTTATTTGTCCAGTTGTGCAAATTATGTACCTCTATAACACTGATGTTAGGCAAGTGACAAACCATCTCCTAATTCTGTTCTGCAGCTGTCTATGTTAGGCCCCTTTCACACTGGGGCATTTTTCAGGCGGTACAGCGCTAAAAATAGCGCCTGTTCACCGCCTGAAAAAATCCGGCCCCTTTAACTCCAGTGTGAAAGCCGGCGGGCTTTCACACTGGAGCGGTGCGCTACGGCGGTGCTCTGTGGGGGTGTTTAACCCTTTTTCGGCCGCTCGCGGGGGGTAAAACCGCACCGCGAGCGGCCGAATACCGCGGTTTAAAACGACGGTAAAGCAGCGCTAAATATAGCGCTGCTTTACCGTCACTGCGGCTCCCCGCCCCAGTGTGAAAGGGGCCTTACTTTCCCAATTCCAGCTTGTTCAGTGAACAATGAATTGGAATTATCACCTCTGTACAGTGAGTATTTAAGTGATTTAGGAAACAATAAACCTGAACCAGGAATAAAGCTGGCTACACACTATACAATTTTTATACACTTTTATTGTACAACTTTCCTTTAGATTTACCAAAACCATATGAGGTCAGACCTAAACACTTTCAATTTGTATGCAATTAGGCCTGATTCACACCTATGCAGTTTTAGTGCTTTTTGCATTTAGCAGATTTGTGCTACAGTCCATTTAACATGGTTTCCTATGGAACACGTTCTGTAGTGCAAATCTGCAAAATGCAAAAAGCACTAAAAATGCATAGGTGTGAATCCAGCCTTAGGCAGGCCCTTGCACTACATAGTTGAGGGTAAATCTAAAGGAAATTGAACAACAAAAGTTGTATAATGTGTATCCAGCTTAATGGCCATGCAGTTTGACAGAATTACTTGGCAGATTGTAAGCAAGTGCTTCCAAAGTGTTTTAATTTTTCTCTTCTGAGGGTTTTTATGCTCCGAGGTATTTTGGTCATCTATGTTTATGTGTACAACTAAATGTTACAATGTAGGTTGTTGCAACTGGGGTCCTTAGGTTGACCTGCTGAGTTGGTGGATCTGACAAGGAAGGGTTAACATTGGTAGTCAGGTTTTCTGTTTTTTACTCTTTTTCAGAAGGTTACCACCCACAGCAGATCATACAATATAAAGAGGGACTCAGTAATGCCCTAGAGCAGGGGTGTCCAACCTTTAGACCTTCCTGGGCCACATTGGAAGAAGAGGGATCGTCTTGGGTTGCACATAAACTACATTAACAATAAGGATAGCTGATGAAAAAGTCAGCCAGATCACAAGTTAACGATTACTGATAGGTGATGTATCTGTAAAAGGATAGAATATGATGGAATATGTATAGATAATGTACCTAAATAATAATAAAAAAAAATGTAAATATTTTTTATTATAAAACTAAGAGTCCAACATAAAACTAGTGCGATATTTGACACTGTTTTTGATAAACTAACGCATCAATATTTGTTTCAATGGATGTAGTAGCAATTCTCAATGAATTCTTAAAGCGCTCGTCAGATATTTTGTTTTTAATTTTGCCCTTCATGTGCTTAAAACTTATAAGGGTCCAGTAAAAAGACACTGTCAAATACATAAAATTCCCCCCAAAAATCAAAAATGTTGAGGGCATGCAGTCTGGTATGGTTCAGGAGGGGGGGGGGGGGTTGCTCGCCTGTCCCCTCCCTTTCCTGACCTGCTGGGTGGCATGCTCGGATAAGGGTCTGGTATGGATTTTGGGGGGGACCCCACACCGTTTTACTTAAAAATTTGGGCATGGAGGAGTCCCCTCCGAATCCATACTAGACCCGAAGGGCCTGGTATGGACCTGGGGGTGAACCCCATGCCGTTTTTTTTGCGAATTGTTCTGTCGGCAATTTTCTTTTGTACATTCAGTTTTCACAGCTGATGGCTCATTGGTTGTTAGGGATGTGGTTCCCGGCCCCCTCTTTACCAGCTTTATACAGTGTGTTTTACAGTTGTTTTAAAGAGAAAAAAAAAAACGTAAAAACGCAAAATGCATGAAAACTGCATGCAAAAACGATGGTTTAACCACTTCAGCCCCGGACCAATTGGCAGCCAAAGGACCAGGCCCCTTTTTGCGATTCGGCACTGCGTCACTTTAACTGACAATTGCGCGGTCGTGCAATGTGGCTCCCAAACAAAATTGGCGTCCTTTTTTTTCCCACAAATACAGCTTTCTTTTGGTGGTATTTGATCGCTCCTGCAGTTTTTATTTTTTGCGCTATAAACAAAAATAGAGCAACAATTTTGAAAACAATGCAATATTTTTTGCTTTTTGCTATAATAAATATCCCCAAAAAATATATAATTTTTTTTTTCCCCTCAGTTTAGGCCGATACGTATTCTTCTACATATTTTTGTAAAAAAAAATCGCAATTAGCGATTATTGATTGGTTTGCGCAAAAGTTATAGCGTTTACAAAATAGGGGATACTTTTATAGCATTTTTATTAATATTTTTTTTTTTTACTAGTAATGGCGGCGATCAAAGATTTTTATTGTGACTGCGACATTATGGCGGACACATCGGACATTTTTGACACATTTTTGGGACCATTGTCATTTATACAGCAATCAATGCTATTTAAATGCATTGATTCCTGTATAAATGACACTGGCAGTGAAAGAGTTAACCACTAGGGGGAGGGGTTATGGGTTGTGACGTGTGTGTTTTTTTACATTAGGGGGCGGGGCTGACGTCTGACATCATTGATCAGCTTTCCCGATGACGGGGAACAGCCGATTTTGCCTGGCACGGGCAGGCAAAATCACGTATATATACGCGACCCTTTAATTGCCTGCCCGGGGGTCACAGAGTTGAAAAACGGGGAGAGGTCTGTGCAAACCCCCCCCCCCGCGTTTCCTACTCTGCCTGTCATTGATCGGCTTTCCCGATGACGGGGAACAGCCGATTTTGCCTGGCACGGGCAGGCAAAATCACGTATATATATGCGACCCTTTAATTGCCTGCCCGGGGGTCACAGAGTTGAAAAACGGGGAGAGGTCTGTGCAAACCCCCCCCCCGCGTTTCCTACTCTGCCTGTCATTGATCGGCTTTCCCGATGACGGGGAACAGCCGATCAATGACAGGCAGAGTAGGAAACGCGGGGGGGGGGGTTTGCACAGACCTCTCCCTGTTTTTGAACTCTGTGACCCCCGGGCAGGCAATTAAAGGGTCACGTATATATACGTGATTTTGCCTGCCCGTGCCATTCTGCCGCAGTATATCTGCGTGAGGCGGTCGGGAAGCGGTTAAAAACGTAAAATGTACTGAAAAACATGCCTGAAAAACGCATCAAATGCAGCCGCATAGGTGTGATCCTAGACTGACAAGCCTCCAGCAAAGCTAATATGCTGCCTGCCGATTGCAGATCTGTAGGTCTGACTAAGCTAGTGGTGTGTCGGTGGATTGATGATGAATTTTTAAAGGTTCAGGCTACTCAGCTGTCATCCTAAAACTAATTTCACAGCCTTGTGACTGTGAGACAGGAACCTGGAACAAAGCTGAAGCCACTGAAAAGTCTTAATTCCCCTCTTTCACTGGGTAGTGAAAACAAAATACAGGTAATCGTCCTGGAGCCTGCACCTTTCAAAGTCCAAAATGGCAGCTTCCATAGCTGTATTACTATAGGTCCCCTTTAAGCCAGTTTGATCTGTGAGCTTATAAACCAGCTAAATGTGTTCATCTCAACTAGGATTGTTATTTTACATAACTGTATTTCATATTCATAGATCAGATGAAAGGTGCTGTATCTTTCAGAAAGGTTATGGAAAAAGCATAGACTGGTATCAGATAAGAAGAAAAAAATTACTTTTTCATCTACTTTTACAGCAGCTACTTCAAAATCTAAGGCTTAAGAAAACATTCACAGGGGATTTACCTTCAAGCTCGGCTGCTTTGCAAATGGCTGTCAGCATGAGCTGTGGGGTTGTGTTCTTATGTTTGTCATTCACCTCAGCAATGCCTAAGGAGTTATCCATAAGAAAAACTGGCAAAATGTAGATCATAAAGTGATTATTCCTGGCTTTAGTAAATGCCCGTAATAGTATTATGTGGCACTGGAGAATGTTGTCCAATCAAGAAATGAAACACATACCACTTGAAGTAAGATCTTTCAACATTTTTGAAGTGAATTCCTGGCATGTCGAAATACAGCCTGCGCCACACTTGTGTAGCGCTCCCCCGCGTAGGAGCCGCTCGAGTATTACACAGATAGTCCCCACTTCTTCACTGGCAGCCAGGTGCAAGGTATTTTCTGCAGTCAGGCACACATACAATTAGGCTCGGTGTAGTCAGTGACCAGTCTAGGGGTGTTGATTTTGTAGTTTTATTTTGTAGGAACTTGGATAGGACAGGGGATTTTAGTAGGATAAAACTATACACAACTTGAGGACTCTAACTGATCTAGACGGCAGACTGCTCGGCAGTCCAAAAGAAGTAGAACTTAGCAAAGTTCCATGCAGTAGCAACAGCTGGACAAGCTCTTCAGATCACTAGCCAGCGATCCCTTTAGTTGGAACCTTGGCTGACTGTACTAGCACACAGGGGTAGTTAAAAGAACAGGTCCCTAGATCATTGGTCTGTACTGGAGTTGCAAACAGATCCTCTCAGGCTTGGCTCCCCCTTTAGCTCACTCCTTTAGCTTCAGGCCCTCAGGTCCACCACCTGAGGAAACATGGCAGCAAGTGCCAGGGGTGGCAAGCCTGCCTCACCCCTGGCTGGTGCACTCCACCATCTGGGAAAGGAAGGACCCAGAGATCACATGTTCTCTGAATATATAGGCCAATCCCAGCATGCTCAGGGGCTCCTCCCTTGTAATTGGCTGAGACTCCCACCCATGTTCCAGAAAGCTCTACTAGTTTCTAGAAGGCAGGAGGAGTCCAAGCAAACACAACAGCACCAGAACACAGGAGCATCCCTAACTAATGAATTCTGTTAAGCAGATCTGCTGAAGATAGATTTGCCTCTAGCCCCACCATTAGGCGGAAGAGCAAATTACACTAGTCTAACTATTTAGATCCTAACATCTAGCTAGAAGGGTGATACACTTGTAAAGTGAGAAAGAGGAGCAAATTTTGCTCCTAAATAACCCCTTTGTTCATTTGATCTGCTCTGCCTTCGATTCTGTGTCTACCCACAAGCATGGCATAGGGAGCAAGAGAGTTGGAGATCCTTGCTCCAGCTCCCTCTTCCTGACACCAGATCTATGGGGATGCTGCGGTGGGCTGTGCGCCCCCCGCCAAGATTTTGGTCCTACACCCATAAGACCAGTCACATCAGCACAGTGGATTCTATAATGAAGCAATGAAGCACAGCCCAACCACTGTGATGCACAAAGCCACAAGGATAAAATGAAAGGGTGTTGATGCTTTGCAACCCCAGATCAGACAGGCTATATCTGGCCCTGCACCCACCATTCTCCATCTGTGTATTACCAGATTTAGTTCTCATTTCCATCATTTTACTGCAGAGAGCAGTGTGATTGTCAGCAGATGAATAGAGAGGACTCTGATGTGTGGCCTGTCAATGAATGACAGCCTAGATCCACCTTCTGTATGCGGAAAGAGACAAGAAAGTGACATGAAATGAGGAATTAATGGGGTCCCTGGGAACAGAATTATGTGTCAGTTAGTTGTTAATAAACTGAATAGCTCATGTTTTGCTGCAGTTTCTGTGAACACTAGCAAAGAAAAGTTTAAACAAAAGGCAACATTTTTTTTGTTGTTGTTTTCAATAGAAGGATTAGAACCCCTGTCAGGTTTTTCTTGCTGTGACCCCATTAGGGTAACTCACATTCTCTATTTGTCTTGATTACTATTGTCAACGAGACTGAAAGTGAAAGAAATTCCCCAATTTTGGGTTGTCACCAGAACAGGAGTAGAAGAGAAATCTTCCAGTAGGGCATAGGTGTGCACACATGGTGTGCCAGATGTGCGTGGCACACCCTAATCACTCTGTGTGGCACTGGTTCTGGCACCCCCGTCTCCCCCCTGCAGTGCACCGGCCACTGCTCTACTGATATACACACATGCATGTTTTTGCTCTAGGGTGCACACCCTAATGTAATAGGCTGCGCACACCTATGCAGTAGGGACATTCATTCTGGTGATAAATAGGGATTTCCCTCATTCGGATGGATTTCCTATCACTTTTTGCTGTGGCTATGAGAAGGCAGCAAAGGGAAATCTTCCCAAAGGACAAAGATGGCAAAAATTACCCTTGCACACTCTGTGAAAAATGAAAAAAAAAATGAGTTTTGGCTTTAGTTCAAATTTTAGTGGTGGCCTATCTAGCAGCTTGGACTGCTACAGAATTTGCCTGTGTGATCCAAGGATACAAGTGTAAATTTTACAACCTAATACCAAATAAATATTTTTAGAAAAGTGAATATTCCTGCGCTAATATGGAGACCAGTATAAAAATTCCTATGCAGCAGCAGACACCGTGAGGGTCAAACACTACCCACAATAAGGTATATAAAAAAATCAATAAATGATGTTGCGCTACAACAAAAATTTCTGAAATACAGTAACAATATGTATCAATTAGGGCTGTTACTGATAAAATTTTCGTGTTCGATTAATGGATTTTTTTTAAATCGATTAATCGACTAATTTCGATTAATTATAATGCACATACAGATCCAACTACTTTTAGCCTATCTCCTTGCATTGCAACTCTGCATTAGTCAGTGGTAAATGTGGTATACACTATATACAATCACCCGACACTAGTTATGCCCCGTACACACGGTCAGAAATTCCGACCACAAAAAACGTCAGATTTTTTCCGACGGATTTTGGCCGACACTGGTATAGCATACACACGGTCGGACAAAGTTGTCGGAAAATCCGATCATTCTGAACGTGGTTCGTTGCATACAACGGAACTACGTAGAGGCTATTAGCAAATAGCCTTGGTCTCATAATTTGATCTGAGCATGTGTGGCACTTTGTCCGTCGGAATTCTCTACACACGATCGGAAAAAGTCAGATCGGATTTTGTTGTCGGAAAATTTGAGAGCAGGATCTCAAATTTTTTCAGTCGAAAATTCCGAGGGAAAAAGTCAGACGGAGCCCACACACGGGCGGATTTTCTGACAACATGGTCCGATCGGACATTTTCCGTCGGAATAACGGGGCATAAGTTTCCACAATCCATGACTTAACTTCACAGTTCACACATTTCATACGTTTCATACGTAAGTAGGACTAGGTAAATAGCCAAACACCGCTCAAATGCATCAAACCGGGTATGTAAAGAGAGGAAACAAGGAGCCTCTTCAATCTGGATCTGTCCTCCACAGTACCTTTTCTTTGCTACAATATGTCCTTGGTCTTTCGATTTGAATGGTGCCCAGATTTGCTCAACAAAAAAGGCACTTCAACCAAGTGCCTGGTAAAACAGTGTGTGTACACAGTCTACGATGGCCGCGGGTGATGTCACGAGACTTCCGTCCGTACGCATTACATCCCTGCTGACGAAGTCCTGCCCACAGGGACATAACGCATACGGACGGACGGACGGAAGTCTTGTGACGTCACTTACGGCCATCGTAGAATGTGTACACACGCTGTTTTACCAGGCACTTGGTTGAAGTGCCTTTTTTGTTGAGCAAATCTGGGCACCATTCAAATCGAAAGGCCAAGGACATCTTGTAGCAAAGAAAAGGTACTGTGGAGGACAGATACAGATTTAAGAGGCTCCTTGTTTCCTCCCTATACATACCCGGTTTGATGCATTTGAGCAGTGTTTGGCTATTTACCTAGTCCTGGAGAAAGACATCTAGAGGAATCACCCTCTAGGCTCTGCATATACTGGAACCCCTCAGGAGGAACGGATAGGAGACCCCCCTCTTCCCTTTGAGGGACCACCCACCCCCTCTGTTTTCTCTGAATGCTGCTTACCTTACAGCAGTAAGGTAAGAAGTTAGCACAACTACGGGCGGCATTTGCACCGAAGATTCACAGCACTAAAGTCACAGTGCCACTTGTTGTCAGCTAGCACCTTTGGTCTGCACTTTGCACCTTCTCATGGTTAGAAGATAAACATCACTTCCAGACTGTGATTCATCTGCACTATTTGCACTTTCATATATATGGACTACTTTTGAATAATAGTATATTCTTTAATTTTTTTTATTATTTGTGCATTGTGGACGTTTTAGTATTCATACACTACAGTCACCTTATCTATTGCACTTTTCTCATTTATGCTTTGTGAACTTTTTAGTATTTTACACCAGTCACTTTATTTGCATTTATTGCACTCTACTGATCATTATCATATTTTTCCTTGAGGATCAACGCATTTGATAATTTACATATATCAGTACGTATATTACTTGTATTGATACATATTGTTACTGTATTTCAGCACTTTATTTTTGTTGGAGCGCAACACCACTGATTTTTTTATAAACAAATATTATTCTGTTAGTATTGGATAGAGTAAGAAAGGGTTGTAATCCCTGTGAGGTTTTTAATGCAGTCTGTGTCCATATTATTGTCTTACCATCCTTTGTCGTCACCATAACAGAAATCAAGTAGAAATCTCCCTTTGGGAGGCAGCAATAAAGACCTGAAAGACGTCTTCAAACCAAAGGTTTTGGCTAGAGGACTGCCTTAACATTGTATACAAATCTACTGTTTTTCCCCTCGGCATTACGTTGAGTATATGCTCCAGTATGACACATGCAGACAGATGTATTGTAGACTGCATCGCTCACTGCGTGCTGGATTTACCACCGTTTCACGGTCGCACAGTTAATAGTGCACGCACGTAACTGTTTGCTGGAAGATCCATCCCCCAACAGATGGCTTCCTAATTATATTTCCCAAAGATGAAAAAATGTGTTTTTGGAATAGTTTATCATATAGTTTACAAAAGTTTATGCTTTCCTGACAATCTATCATTGCCCCAGCCGCTTGTAAACCCCGCACAGGTTTTTGCCTAGAGTGGTGCCATGCACTTACATTGACAGGTGTTTGTGAGCCTAGGCTAATCTTTGTCTATTAGAGATTATTTTGTATGGCGTAATTATACAATCTGTTCATAGCAGAGTACTCTGGAATACCTAGAAAAGATGACATTACCATGCTTGGCTAAGTAAATAAAACAAATGTGATACAAAGCAATGTTATATTTTATCTCCCTGTTTCCTACTATAATACGTCTAGAGGTCGAAAGCGATATCATTCTGTCTGCTGTAAACTCTAAGCTTGCGAATGGATGTAATTAGGCAGATTGCTTAATGTAAAAGCAAATGGCAGTCAATGGAGCGTGCCATTGGTCTTATTGTGGAGCGATGACACATTTCCTCTTGCCAGCTGTGACATTGACACTGGATAAATTACGGCACCTTGGATGCCACGCTTTACAATCCAGCGTTATTGTTGGTACAACAGAAGTGTAATATGTTTAGTCATTTCTGCTTATATGTCGGAATTGACTAAAAGACAAAAATAAACCTAGAACATAGCCAATATTTTACATCAGTTCTAAATGTATTTCTGCCAATGCTTAAAAGACAACTCTAGTCAAATACATTGGAAAACCTTTTGGGGCATTCCTTTAAAATTCACAGAATCCACTGTCAGTTCTGCATGAAATCTGTATTTATATTGATTTGCCATTTTACCTAAACTTCAAAATTTGCATACACTGGCAACTCCGTTGGCTATAAAGTGGAGACTTAAGCCAGGTACACACAGACCGAATGTCGGGAGACATTTGCCAGTTAAAAAAAAACTGACCGACATTCGGGCCATGTGTATGCTGGTCTGTCCGACATAAGTCGGCCGTTTGGCCGGCTTCTGTTGGACAGGCATGCTTGAAAACCAGCAGCTGATCGACTCCTAATCAGCACTCTCAGCCAATGTCAGAGAGCGCTGATCAGAGTGTTCTGGTGGAGGGGCACCCCCTTGTCAGAACACAACAGATCACAACAGCTCAGCGGGGAGATCACTGTACTTACTTCACATGGTAAATACAGTGGCTCTGACCGGAGCTGACATTTTTTTTTTTCGTTCAACCGGCTGGGAAAAAGGCATTTAGGCTCCACGCACATTGGAGCTCATAAACGGAAGTTTTTTGGAGTTTGGGCCTTTTTTTTTTCAGCCCATAAACTCCACTCTATGTTATCCTTGGTGTCCATGCACACATGGATGTTTTTGAACTTTTATAAGCAGTGGAGTTTATGGACTGTTTTCTGAAAGCCATAAAATCACGTTCAGGAGTCGTTTTTCTGACTACAAATAACAGCAAACGTTCATAAACGCTCATAAACGTCAATAAATGCTCAAAAACATGGCTCACCAGCGTTTAACGTTTTTGATCCATTGAAAAAAAAAAAAACTCCAAAAAACGTTATTGCAAAAATGTTAAAAAATGACGAAAGACTCACTGCAAAGCTACTGGCGTTTTTATAAGGTTATTTTAACGTCCATTGTGCATGGAGCCTTAGTGTGTACCAGACTAAGGACATGGATTACTGGAACCATGTCCTGTGGTCTGATGAGACCAAGATAAATGTATTTGGTTCAGATGGTGTCAAGCGTGTGTGGCGGCAACCAGGTGAGGAGTAAAAAAAAGAGGGGGTCTTGCTTACAGTTAAGCATAGTGGTGGGAGTGTCATGGTCTGGGGCTGCATGAGTGCTGCCGGCACTGGGGAGCTACAGTTCATTGAGGGAACCATGAATGCCAACATGTACAGTACTGTGACGTACTGAAGCAGAACATGATCCCCCTCCCTTCGGAAACTGGGCTGCAGGGCAGTATTCCAACATAACAACCCCAAATACACCTCCAAGATGACAACTGCCTTGTTAAAGAAGCTGAGGGTAAAGGTGATGGACTGGCCAAGCATGTCTCCAGACCTAAACCCTATTGAGTATATGTGGGGCATCCTCAAACAGAAGGTGGAGGAGCCCAAGGTCTCTAATATCCACCAGCCCCGTGATGTCGTCATGAAGGAGTGGAAGCTCTGGTGAACTCCATGCCCAAGAAGGTTAAGGCAGTGCTGGAAAATAATGGTGGCCACACAAAATATTGACACTTTGGGCACAATTTGAACATTTTCACTTAGGGGTGTATTCACTTTTGTTGCCAGTGGTTTAGACATTAATGGCTGTGTGTTGTTATTTTCGAGGGGACAGCAAATTTACACTGTTATACAAGCTGTACACTCACTACTTTAAATTGTAGCAAAGTGTAATTTCTTCAGTGTTGTCACATGAAAAGACAGAATAAAATATTTACAAACATGTGAGGGGTGTACTGACTTTTGTGAGATACTGTAGCTTTATTTCTTCCATTTGTAAGTGATCTGCATGAGGCTGTGTTCACACTTATGTGAATGGGATGCGGGTTTCCCCACATCCAATTCGCTTGACAGGAGAGTGTGGCCGGCTCTACACATCTCAAGGTCGGTCACGGAGCACACAGCAGAAGGGTCCTGTGTGTTTTTGGCTGTGGTAGCCAGCGCCTAGGTCATCTGTGTGGATTGAATGGAAAGTATGGAGCAGAGCTATAGGTTTGGGTATGTTTCAGTTTAAAATATTTGTTCAATGAATATATATAAGTGAATGTAAAATTATGTGTCTATGTTATTTGTTTAATATTTGGATATGTATGAAGTTGACTTTACATTTTTGAAGCCATTAATACAGAATCCCCAAAAAAGTGTGCCTACAGACAGGATCCAGCCGCTGGATGGTTGATGATTATCCAGCAGTAGAATTGTACATTTTCTCAAAAGTGCTACACAAAAATGCATTTTCACAAGGAATAAACATGTAAGCTTCTTCCATTGGATATGGGACAGGGAGTGTACTGGTACACAGGGACAGGGTACTGAAAGCAATGGAGGTGGGCTGTCTTGGATCAAAAGAACTGTGACTATATTCATCCCAGATGATCGACTCTCTGCTGGAGAAGGCCTACGCTGTACTAACAATCTGATGTTAGTACACCGATCTTCCCTTCTCCGCTATTGTGTTCTGACAGGGGAATTGCCCCCCCCCCCCTCTTAGCCAGAACACTCTAGTCAATGTTTTCAGCTGTTGGCTGAGAGTGCTGATCAGGAGCTGGTTGGCAGGCCTTTTGTGGTCACGACACTACTGTTGGACCAGCTGCCGTACATACGCGCCGAATGCCACCCAACATTAGGTCCCTGTGTACTGGGCTTAAGAGTGATAATGGGGCCTTCATCAGTGGGAGGCCTATAATGCACCTTTATTTACACTTGATTATATGTGGTCAGTGACCAGAGATTGGAAGCCTCTAACTTTTTATAGAGCCTCTACTTATGCCATACGGACTGCTATAAATTTAATTACACTCTTGCCTGCAGATTTATGTACGTTACCTGATCTGACCAGTTCACCTATAAGTATAGTAGTTGATAGGCTATCTCATAATTTAATTTTGTTGAACAGCTGCAGGATTTCAAAATTCTGTTTGAGATTTCCGCCCATGTCAGCTATTACTACCTTAAATTGCTAGTCCATGGGAATGACTTCAGAAGAACAGCACATGTATAATCAATAGCTACATGTACCTCTTATTAGAATTGATTCTGTTAACAAAAACTATGCTAATATCACATTGTTTTTGGTCATGGATCTGCAGTAAGAAAATTGCAAACTATGGTTGACTGGCTTACACAATGCTCCCCTTAATCTTTGTTGCCACTAGAAGTAACTTTCTAAGTGATGTCAAGAGAAGAAATCAGGCCATACATTGTGTGTCTTGAGAGAATACAAATGACTCTAAAGGCAGCCATACATTACCGTATTTATCGGCGTATAACACGCGCCGGCGTATAATACGCACCCCAAGTTTAGTTGAGAATTTTAAGGAAAAAAACTTTTAGGAGGGAAGTTTAAGGAAAAAAACTTACATTTAAATGCAGCCTTCTCAGTGTCCATCTGCAGCCTTGTCAGTGTCATTTGCAGCCTTGCATTGCAGCCTTGCATTGCAGCCTTGCATTGCCTTGCCAGTCATTTGCAGCCTTGCCAGTGTCAGCTTGCCGTTTAAAAATGGCGCCGCCGAGATACAGAGCGGATGTCCTGTGTATCTCGGCGGCGCTCGGTAGCTCTCGGCCATCCTTGGCGGCCTTCGGCTATTTTCGGCGACTTTCGGCCGCGCCCGGCCATTTTCAGCGGCTTTCGGCTTTCCGAAAGCTTCCAGGCACGGCCGAAAATAGCCGAGAACGTCCGAAATCGCGAAAGCGACGAAAGCCGCCGAGATCATCCGAAACCGCCGAGAAGCTCACAATCGGCGGGGGATCAGCGTATAACACGCACCCACGATTTTCCCCTGATTTTAAGGGGAAAAAAGTGTGTCTTATACGCCAATAAATACGGTAATTGAATTTGGGTTGATTCAGCAATTTCGATCCATGTATGGGCATGAACTTCTGTACAACCAGCCAGTCTGTTTTTTCCCGATCGATCATTGCAATCAGCTATAGCAAGCAGCACTGATAAGTGTATTCTGATGGAGGAGAAGTCTTCCCCCTGTCAGAATACAATTACTCAGTGGGAAGGATTCCCCATCCACGTCAAGTGTGTGGATAGAAGAATTGGGCATTTTTTTTGTTTAACCCACTGGATGAACAAAAAAATGCATAATGTATGGGCTGCCATAGAGAGGAATTTACTAAGACTGGAACAGCCAGAATCTTGAGCAATTGTGCATGGCAACCAATCAGCTTCTACCTTCCTTTTTTAATGCTTAACTGAACCAGCTGAAGATAGAAGCTGACTTGTTACCATACACAGCTCCTCCAGATACTGTATACTTCAGTTTTATTAAAACCCACCTATTTACATCAAGTTCTCCTGTGCTTCTGTGTACACATATATTTAATTAATTAAAAGCATTTTTTTTCTGGAACATTAATAATTTTCTTTTTTAGTTTGGGCAATTTTGGAAACATGATTAAATGGTCACTTTATCGCCTTTTCAACTACATTATATACTTAAAGTGGTTGTATAGTCATTTTTTTAACTTTTACCTACAGGTAAGCCTATAATAAGGCTTACCTGTAGGTAAAAAGAATATCTCCTAAACCTGTACGGTTTATGAGATATTTCCATTGCAATGAGCCGCTGACTTCAGTGGTGCATGCGCTCCGGGGATTCTTGGCTGAAAGTCCGGCAGACGCCAGACCTTGCCAGAAAGAAGTCTCCCCCGCGCATGCGGGGGAGTGACGACATTGCGGCTCCGGCCACTCCGGCCACTTACAGCGCCGGAGCCGCAATACCCGGAAGAACCGCCGAGGCAAAATGTCAGCTCCCTCTGCGTGGACCAGGTGAGATACCGACGTCTCGTTCTAAGGTAAGTATTTCATAATGAGCTACCATGCGGTGCATACTAGCTCATTATGCCTTTTGCCTTACAAGTGTAGAAAAAAAAAGGTCAGCGGGTTTACTACCGCTTTAAAGGATAAGTTCACCTTTTCAGAAAAAATTATAAATGCACATTTTTTTGCACGTAAAAAATGAGCATTTATTGTTTTTTGTTGCAGGAGCCTGTAAAGCATTAAACCAGTGATCAGTAGCTCACTGATGCCATGAAGGTCTCCTGCAGACCTATCAGTGTAAAGGCTTGCTCGTACCTCATGTAAGGAAGCCAATACATGCTGACAGGAAGAATGAATGAACTACCACAACACTCACAGTTTTATAGTAGTACATTGAAAACTACAAGCCGACAACCGCAAAGGCTGCCGGACCTGGTAGTTCTCCATTCACAGCTGTGAATGGGTGACGTGGGTGAAGGAAGAAGGAGGAATTTAATTATGCCACCCACTACTCTGCCATGATCAGAAATACGGTTCCCTTTCCTTATGAATCAAGGGGTCCTTAGGTTTGCACATTGTTATGAGTGGTACAAATTGCAGTTGCTTTAATTGTGTAATAGTGTAACTATGTGCTAACAAATGTGAGATTTACTTAGGCAAAGGATTATTTACTAAAGGCGGTTGCTCATGTTGCAAGGACATTTTCCCTTAGCTTAGTGAATAAGGTAAAGCTCTGCTAACTTCCATCATCCAATCATGCGCAAGCATTAAGACATTTTTTATTTATTTTTATATCCCTTGCACACTCTTTGCAAAGTTAATTTTCTCAAAATTCACTAAGCTAAGTTTATCAAACAGTTTATTTGCCTATATGTGTGTGTGTGTATATATATATATATATATATTTGAATATACTTATATACTTGTATTGTAATTGTACTGTCTGCCCTCGTGTTGTAAAGCGCTGCGCAAACTGTCGGTGCTATATAAATCCTGTATAATAATAATAATAATAATAATAATAATATATATATATATATATATATATATATATATATATATATATATATATATACATACATATTTATATTTATATTTTTTAAATTATATATTTTTAGTCTCATAAACAACTGTATAGAAGAAGAAAACTAACAACACTTTAGGTCGATTTGATGGTGGAACGCTGGATTTATTAATTTGGAAATTTTTACTGGTTAAAATAGTTTGTAATTGTTTGTGTGAAAATTGCAATGATCGTGGCAAGCAATAAACAACTTGTGTCTATGTATAATTTGGCAATCTAGCTGTACATGGGGATTTATTTATGCCTTGTTTCTTGCTTTGCAGTGCTTTATAATAATTGTACCATACCTCCCAACATTTTAAGATGGGAATGAGGGACACCTACTAGCAAACATATTTAGGCATAGGACATGCCCCCTGCCACGCCCCCTTAAAGGAGAATTAACCCAAAATAATTATTTAAATCCACAAGTGCTTTTTTTTTTTTTACCACTGCCATTTCTTTATATTGGCTTTTAAAATTTACAAATGCAGCAATTTAGTAATTGGATGAAAGGTTTAGCACTGGGAAGCACAATTTCAAAGATAAAAAGTGCATTTTATATACAACTATATAGATCAGACCAAAATGAGGGACAAATGAGGAGGAAAGAGGGACAGAGGGACATTGCTCCAAATCAGGGACAGTCCCTCGAAATCAGGGACAGTTGGGAGCTATGATTGTACTTTACGGTTCCTTCTTACAATGTAAAACCACAGTATGTGCCAACTGACTTATGGAAAACAGTGGTTTTCCTATGTGGCCGATATTTCAACAGTTGTTAAGACACAGAGCAAACTGCACTGAGCCACTGAGCATTGCCTCTGGTGGCTAGTCTACATATTCTATATTTAACATAACAAAAATATTAAATGTGAAAGGTAAAAAAAAAAATACTGCAAAAGCACTGCAATAGTAACTTGAATATGAGCTTAGAGAAAAATGCAGTATAGCACTATATCATCCTTTTATTCTGTACAGTCATGGCCAAAAATATTGGCACCCCTGCATTTCTGTCAATAATGCACTGCTTCGCCCTGCAAATTGTTGCAATTACAAATGTTTAGGCATTCTCATGTTTATTTCTTTTGTTTGTATTGGTATGACACAAGTAAGTGGAGACACAAAAAAGCCAAACCTGACATTCCATGCAAAACTCGTACTAGACAAAATTGTAAGAAATAATTGCGTTCCAAGTTTGTGATGCTCCTGTAATTTGTAATTAAACTCACTTGCATCAATTAAAAGGTGCTGACAATAAAGAAATCTCACCGGCAACCAGTTAAAATGCGTCCAGCATTTTCTATCATTACAGGACCCCAGTAAACCGTCAGTATTCTCAGCCCACGCATTCAAGTCAGTCCTTCGAGGCATACAGAAGCACCAACCTGTAGCCAGTGGCAAACGCCTACCTATCATGAGTGCCATCTTCAGGGACATGTCTGAAATCCTTACTTGTACCCCCTTTGGGGCTTTGCCCAGACTAGTCATCCGAGCGGCCATCTACCTGGCCTTCTACTGTTTCCTACAAATTTACAGCAAATTTACCATCAGCGCCTCCGGCAGTCAGACACTGCTCTGACACCACCTGACTTGCTTTCCGATCCATCACACCCTTCATCTCACAGTCAGCAAAACACAACAAACCGGCCCAGCAGTTGACATCAACCTATTTCAGACTAACGACGCCTAGTGCCCAATGACAGTCCTCGACCGACTACTGTCCCGGCTACCCAGCCAATCTGAAGATAGCCCATTGCTACCCCTTCTAACCAGCCCCCTCAGTGGCAGCCAGTTTGTCAAGCATGTCAGGATTCTCCTAAGCAACTTGGGCTTCAATCCAAGTCAGTTCTCTGGATATTCTTTTCGGATTGGAGCAGCCTCAGCTGCCTCCCAACATGGAGTACCAGACCATATAATCAAGAAACTAGGCCGATGGAAGTCCGCTTGCTTTGCCACCTACATCCCAAATCCTCAGGAAGAAATGCCACAAGCCTTCACCAAGCTGGCTCATAGAAATCAATAAAGAGCTATTTCCTTATCTGAGTCTTTTGCTCTCTTTTCTTGGCATACCGACCAGACCATCAAGGCACACTTCAGGTCTATTTATGTTGTAAGTCTTGTCGCGTGTTTATGTGATTCACATCTCTCTCGTCATAGGACCACGACATATATATATATATATATATATATATATATATATATATATATATATATATATATATATATATATATATATATATATATATATATACACACACATTTTTATTTTTTTAATTCATAGATATAGTAAGATTTATATTGAAAAGTTGCATGTAAAAGGCAAGTTGCATCTCATGGTTGAGTGGATCTTTTTATCTGGCGGATCTTTATGGTCCCCTGAATTAAGTATTATAGGACAGATTCCAGTTAAACAATAAATCAAAGTGTACAAAGTAGTTCACTTTCAAAAGGCATATAGTTGGCATCAAGTATACATTGCTTCAGAATGATAGCAGTTAATTAAATTGCTAAAACATGTAATTAGGAGGTATATGACAAACCCAAGCTGAATATTAATGTTTTATTTCACTATAATGGCCTTATTCCCCTCATCAAAATAAATTATTAAGTTCTGTGCAGGCCTCTTATGAATAACGGCCTTCATTGCCTCAAGACAGACATAAATCATCCTGTGAGGACCCTGAACCATGAAATGATTCTGTTAACAAGTCATCTGTCTAAGGTATATTTTAAAATCTCTGCAAGAATCTTCTAAATGATGAAGGAAAGGTAGCACAACAAACTTGGTAAACAGGGAATTGATACTTTGAACCTGTTTCATCTGGTGATTTAACTTATTTAGGAATTTTAGTCTTTCAAATATGACATACTGCAACATAAATCAACAATAAATAAAGGAAAAACATACTACCACCCAAAAAATATATTTGAGCCATGGTGGGCTAAACCAAAGTGAGGACCTTAGATTTTGGGGAATCCAGAGGCAATACATGCCTACAGGGGTTCCTGACTCTAATTAACCTTATGACTTACAATTGTGGGTATAAATAAGTTATGGCTCAAGCTGTAAAAAAAAACACAGTACTGTCCGAGATACTTTTTTTTTTGTTACCATCCAAATTTTGTTTTTGGTGTGTACCCCCTACTTCAAGGACCAAGCAGTACTCAAGTGTAAGTGCACTAATACGGCTACAATAGGCTCAAAAAGTGAATCCTGCTAAGCTCTAGAGCAGTGATGGCGAACCTTGGCACCCCAGATGTTTTGGAACTACATTTCCCATGATGCTCATGCACTCTGCAGTGTGGTTGAGCATCATGGGAAATGTAGTTCCAAAACATCTGGGGTGCCAAGGTTCGCCATCACTGCTCTAGAGTCTAGTACCACAAAAGAGGATGGTAGAAGGACCTGCACCCATAGCTGTCATGCTTGACGTGGCATCTGGTAGTCATCAGTATGTGGTCATTGTATCAACATAGAGGGTCACTCAAAAGGAAATCAGAAAATCACAGATGTGAGGGCTATAACTAGACTAGAAATAAGACACAGCTTTGGCATAATTAGAAACTTGGCAAAATTTGACAGTACAGTAGTTGAAGACACTTTGAGGTTGATTTACTAAATCTGTACAGTGCAAAATCTGGTGCAGCTCTGCATAGAAACCAATCAGCTTTCTGTTTTTTTTTTGTCAAAGCTTAATTGAACAAGCTGAAGTTAGAAGATGATTGGCCACCATGCAAAGTTGCACCACATTTTGCACTCTCCAATTCTAGTAAATCAACTCTTTTGACTGTAACTACTGCATAGGAGTTTTTACCACTCAAGTCCAAGTAAATTTGGGTACACATTATGAGAAAATCGGAAATAAAATTATGTACGAGGCACGATTGTTTGATTTTCTTATAGTGTGCACACACCTTTCGACATCTGATTCAGACTTTCCAAACAAAAAATTTCCCAAGGGACAAACTCCATTTTTTCTCATACAAGCACAGAACTAACGATTTTTGTTTAACCACTTCACACCCGCGCTATAGCCGAAAGATGGCTGCAGCACGGGCGCCAATAGCCGGGAGGGCGTCCTTGGAAGTCCTCCCGTGCTCGAGCGGCCTACGCGCCCCCCTGTAGGGCGCGCACGGCGCGCTTTGTGATCAGCGAGTCTATGAGACTTGCCTGATCACAGATTGGAGTAAGGGGTCGATCCCGACCCTTACCACATGATCAACTGTCAGCCAATGACAGCTGATCATGTGATGCTGTCAGCCAATGACAGCTTATCATGTGATGTAAACAAAACCGGCAATCGGCTATTTTTCCTCCTCACGCTGACAGTGTGAGGAGGAAAAAAAAGCCAATCACCGGCGGATGCGAGAGGAACATTGGTCCCGATCGTGAAGGCACATACCAGTGCCCACCAGCAACACCTACCAGTGCCCACAGTACCACCTATCAGTGCCCTCAGTGTCACCTCACAGTGCCACCTATCAGTGCCCACAGTGCCACCTATCAGTGCCACCTATCAGTGCTGCCTATCAGTACCCACAGTGCCACCTATAAATTAATCCATGTGTCATTACCAGTGCTGCAAATCAATACCACCTACCAGTACCACCTACCAGTGCCCATTAGTGCCACCTATAATTGCCCATCAGTGCCACCCATCAATGCCACTCATCAGTGCCACCCATCAGGGCTCATCAGTGCCGTCTTATCTGTGCCTATCAGTGTCGTCTTATCTGTGCCTATCAGTGTAGCCTTATTTGTGCCCATCAGTGCCCATCATTGCAGCCCATCAGTGCCCATCAGTGCAGCCTCATCAGCAAATATCAATGAAGGAGAAAAATTACCCGTTTGCAAAATTTTATAACAAACTATGAAACATGGGGGGAGGGTTTCAAAAATGTCTGTCTTTTTTTTGTTTGTTTAGCAAAGAATAAAAACCCAAATGGTGATTAAATACCACCAAAAGAAAGCTCCATTTGTGTGAAAAAAATTATAAAATTTTTATTTGGGTACACGTTGTATGACCGCACAATTTTACATTCAAAGTGTGACAGCGCTGAAAGCTGAAAATTGGTCTGGGCAGGAGGGGGGTTTAAGTGCCCAGTAAGCAAGTGGTTAATGTGTACAGTTTTTTATGAGAAAAATCAGATACAAAAGACTGCACATGATCAGAAACAATAAACAACAACAAAAAAAAAGTGTTTATCGTATAAAAATGTTTGTACGTTATTTCCATTCTTTGTTTCTGACTTGCTGTGAAACATCGGGGGAAAACAGGAAGATCTTCGCCCGATTTCCTTATAGTTTGTACCCAACTTAAGACCCCCAGTTTATTGCTAAACAGTCAGTTAATGAACCAATGTGTTTTGGTTGTTCAAAGTGACCTCTTCATCAGGGCTTCAAATGTTCAGGTGGTAGGCACACTGGAACTTTAAAGAACTCAGATTTAAAGAGCCGATTGGATCACTACAGCAGTTGGTTGGGTGCAGTGCACAGGAAAATGTCAGTCCAAAATTTCTACCCAACACACCAAGCCTTCTTAGGATTGACAAAGTTGAGATCCATAGAAGCAAATGTATATTCTGGCTGCTTTTACAACAGTTTTCTGTGCAGAAAGGTGGGAATCCTTCCACTGCCAGCACTTGTTGGGGACCCATGGCTCTTGGTCCCTCACCTACTTCTTCTACAGACACCACTTGACAATACAACCTATCTATTTCTGACGTGAATCTTATTCATGCCTGAATCTGAAGTTGATGGCCCTGCATAGTCTCCCTTTATTAGGCTGTGGAATTGACAGTGGAAGTTGATTGTACCCTCAAAAAACCTTAGGGAGAGTGTTGCGGAGAGTGCTGTGGAAATTCCCGCTTACCAGGTGTTTATACACCCCTGCCTGTTTATACCTATTAGGCATATGCCAACTGGATCCACATGTTTCAGTAAGCCTCCTTATTTCTTGGTGGTGGTGGTGGAACCCTTCACAGTTGTGACTCCCAGTTGTGGCTTTTGGATTAATAAATCATCCTCGAGTCACTATCCTGACAATTTGCTTCATCACATTAGTCTGGACTTCTTCACAACTTTTTTTTGATGGATTGCACATTTTCTTAGCATTCATTTATTGTGGATATGGGACATTAGATATAATCTTAGGTTATGGGTATTATTATTATAACCATATCACAATTTAAGTGAGTTCATTTGTTTATAAAGATTTTATATATTTTTCTATATGAATGTCATAATCACTAAATAACATATACCTTATATACTCGAGTATAAGCCGAGATTTTCAGCCTTTTTTTTAGGGCTGAAAGTGCCCCCCTCGGCTTATACTCGAGTCACCGCCGTCTGCCTTCCTGAGCAGCGGGTCATGCAGACAGACGGCGGCCATTGCAGTGTTCAAACACCGCGCCTCCTCCTTCTCCTCGTCTGTGATAGGAGGAACACAAATTTTCCCAGCAGTGAGTCAGTGTTCAATGTTCTGCCTATCACGGACGTCCTGTCATTCTCATCTCATGGACGAGGATGAGAGGATGTCCGTGATAGGCGGAACACTGAACACTGACTGCTGGGAAAACAGAGTGTTCCTCCTATCACGGACGAGGAGGAGGCGGCTTTTGAACATTGGAATGGCCGCTGATCGGCACAGGAAGAATGCAATGGGGGACACAGGATGCAGATCGGCACAGGAAGAATGCAATGGGGGACACAGGATGTAGATCGGCACAGGAAGAATGCAATGGGGGACACAGGATGCAGATCGGCACAGGAAGAATGCAATGGGGGACACAGGATGCAGATCGGCACAGGAAGAATGCAATGGGGGACACAGGATGCAGATCGGCACAGGAAGAATGCAATGGGGGACACAGGATGTAGATCGGCACAGGAAGAATGCAATGGGGGACACAGGATGCAGATCGGCACAGGAAGAATGCAATGGGGGACACAGGATGCAGATCGGCACAGGAAGAATGCAATGGGGGACACAGGATGCAGATCGGCACAGGAAGAATTCAATGGGGGACACAGGATGCAGATCGGCACAGGAAGAATGCAATGGGGGACACAGGATACAGATCGGCACAGGAAGAATGCAATGGGGGACGCAGGATGCAGATCGGCACAGGTAGGCTGCAATGGACACAGGGGGGTATGTACAGGACACAGGGAGGCATGCAGCTGCAGATGGGCATTGTTGACCCTCTTTTGCACTTACAGTAGCTGCTGCATTTCTCACCCTCGGCTTATACACGAGTCAATACGTTTTCACAGTTTTTTTGTGGTAAATTAGGGGCCTCGGCTTATATTCGGGTCGACCTATACTCGAGTATATATGGTATGTGTGTTTCCAATATTCAATATTGATACATGTATTCTTCAAATATTACGGTACTTGTAATGTTTCTGCACCTTTTTGCACTAAATATTTTTATTTGCAATCAGGTTTAGTATTTTTTTACTACTTTTAAACACACGTGTGTCCTCATATTAACTGGAAGATCTGAGATGGTGAGAGAGGTGGGTCTGAGCAGCGATGTTGTGGAAGGGGTCATTCACGGTTACATCTGAAGGCATGAAAAAACAACACACTAGCGGCTGGTACCTGAAGTATCACTTTGAAAAGTCAATTTTCCTCTGTGATTCTTCAACTAGCCTCAGCAACTGAGACATATTACATCATACAGATATCATCTTGTCACCTAACGCCACAATAATATTTTGAATTGACGATTAATGGTGGCAGATGGCAAAAATCCAGGCTACAAGCTGATGTGAAATATGGGTGTGATATAATCAGATGTCATTACCCCTCTCCCATTAACATTTAATAGGCTTACTATTTAACCCTTGCATATGTTTATCAGGAAAAGTGAATGAAGCAGTTGCGGCAGTCTGGATCAGGGGCTCTCTGGTAGAGTCAAGGCTTGTTTTGTCATTCTCTGTAGAAGGCTGAGTGGTTGAAGAGAAATCTGCGCATACCCTCAGGCTCACCACTTAGCTAGAATTATTATAGCAGACTCAGTGGGAATATTCTTGTGCTATTTCCAGCGAGGAGTACAGAAATACCTGCTCCCTCATGGGAAATGCAGGAAATTGAATGTCATTAAAAGGAAAATGTTTGCTATTCTGTCTGTATGAAATGATGTAGTTCTATTATTCGTATTTACATATTTTTTTTTTGAAGACAGCAAACATTGGGTTAAAGTGAAACTCCAGGCAGACAGTTAGGCACACAGTTGAAGAGCATGAATGTGAACTGTTTTACCTGCCTTAAAGCGTATTTCCACTTTTGCAGTAAAAAAAAAATTATTTTAATGTTTGTTGTGTGTTCCTATTCACACAGCATTCCAACATTTTTAAACAATATTAGAGTGAGCCTATACCAAGTATGTCCTCATACAATGCAAAAAGCCCAGCCTCTAAACCTTTAGCCCCTTGTTAGGACAGACAGAGTTCAAAATGAGTTACAACTGATAATAAAGATCTGCTTGAATAGTACAGAAGGCTTAATTATGCCAAAAAAAGCTGTCAAGCCCTCTCATAAACAAAGAGTGGCACCTAGGATTTTTCTTGTTGGAGAGTCCAGAATAGAGCATCTAAAAAAGATAAGCTCCAATTTTTTATTTATTTTTTTTAAAGTTATGCTATGTGAATGGGGACATGCAACAGTTATAAAATATGTGCTCTGCCAGTTTGGCTGCAAAAGTGGAAATACACTTTAAAACGAAACAGTGGTTGTATAGTCAAAATAATGACTTTTACCTACAGGTAAGCCTATAGTGAGACTTACCTGTAGGTAAAAAAAATATCTCCTAAACCGTACAGGTTTAGGAGATATTCCCCGTGCTATGCGCCGCTGACTGCAGCGGTGCATGCGCACGGGGGATTCTCGGCTGAAAGGCTGGCAGAATCCGAACCATGCCGGGAAGAAGTCTCCCGTGCGCATGCATGTGAGTGACGACATTGCGGCTCCAGCCACTCACAGCGCTGGAGTCGGGATACCCGGAAGACACGCCGAGGCAACATGTCAGCTACCTCGGCGTGGACCAGGTGAGTTACTGACGCCTCGTTCTAAGGGAAGTATTTCATAATGAGCTAGTATGCGGTGCATACTAGCTCATTATGCCTTTTACCTTACAGGTGCATTAAAAAAAAAAATAATGTTTCAGCGGGTATACAACCGCTTTAAGAAAAAACTTACCTCCACCTTCCAGCCATGCAGTGGTTACATCCCTCCCTAGCTGCTGCCTACTTCTCAAAAATCTTCTTCTGAGTGCTAGGTTTTTAATTGGCTGGTGGAGGATGTCATCCTGCAGATGTGCAAGAGAGTCAGTTATTTCTGCACAGTTGGAGTGTAATGGGAATGCAAGCTGAGCTGCTTACATTCCATAGAAGACTGCGAGCAGGCAGGTAAATGTTAGGTATTGCAAAAGAGACATAGCATGTCTCCAATAAAGAGAGCTGGCTGCTCACAGTTTTTGATAAGTTAGGTTTAGTGCCACTTTAGGATTTGTTATTCTGTTCAGTAAGTCTTGTGATCCACAGATGTTTGCCCCTCCACATGATCAGCAGAGTGACCTTTTTTTTCGATTCAGTTTTAGGCTAGGTTAACTTCTATGCCTTTTTTTGTGTGTTACCAGATCCACAGAAATGCACTAAAATCCATTTAACTGTATTACCTATGGGTCCCGTTCACATCCAAACATCTAAGAGAACTAACCACAGATATTCTGTAGATGTAGGCTGCCTTAAATCCATCTGTCTCTTCATGTAATCTCAGACAGACTCGATGATGTTAAGCTCAGAGCTCTGTGGGGGCCAAACCTTCACTTCCAGGACTCCTAGTTCTTAATGACATTGGCTGTATGTTTGGGGTGGTTGTCCTGCTGCAGAATATATTTGGGGCTAATCACACTTCTCCCTGATAATATGGCATGGTGGATAAGTATCTGCCTGTATTCCTTATAATTGAGGACACCATTGATCCTGACCAAATCTCCAACTCCATTTGCAGAGATTCAGCCCCAAACTTGCAAGGAACCTCCACCATGCTTTACTGCTGCCTGCATTTTTGTACTGTTCTCCAGCCCTTCACATAAAAACTGCCTCCTGCTACAGCCAAATATTTCAAATTTTGACTCCAGTCCAGGGCACCTGCTGCCATTTTTATGCACCCCGGTTCCTATGTTTTTGTGCATAGTCAAGTCACTAAGCCTTGTCTCCACATTGGAGGTATGGATTTTTGGCTGCATTTCTTCCATTCTTTCATGAAGCCCACTTTTGGCCAGACTTCTCCAGACAATAGATGGGTGTACTTTGGTCCCACTGGTTTCCGCCAGTTCTGTGCTGATGGCCCTGCTGGACATTTTGTGATGTTGAAGGGATGGAGGCATGATGTGTCTTTGATCTGCTGCATGAGGTTTCCATGGCCGACCACTGTGTCTGCTGTCCCCAAGGTTTCCCGTTTCTTTGTGCTTCTTGGACAGCACATCTTGAAACCTCAGTCTGCTTTAAAATCTTTGCTTGAAAGAGACCTTGCTGATGTAGTATATCTGTCGTGTGTCTTGTTGCTGTGCTCAGTCTTGCCATGGTGTATGACCTGTGACATGAAAACTGTCTTCCACAACCTCACCCTAATAGCAGAGTTTGGCTGTTCCTCACCCAGTTTTATGCCTCCTACACAGCTGTTTCTGTTTCAGTTAATGGCTGTGTTTCAACCTGCATAAGAATTTGATGATCATTAGCCCCTGCTTGGTATAATTGGTTAATTATACAACTGGCTCCAGTCCTACAAAATCCCTGACTTTTTTCAAGTGTACAAAGTATGCAAGTGTAAGAAATTATACTTGTTTGAAGCCAAAGGTTAGTCAGGCCAAATATTGACTTGATTTAGATTTTTCTTCTGTTCAGTCTCTTTGCATTTTGTAAATTGATAAAAACAAACATTAAAAATGCAACAGAGATCAAAAAGGGTAATAAAGCAGTGCAAACCGTCAATCAGCTATGCTTCCGTGCATGAGTGTATTTCACTTTACCTTTTACTGTCCGGTGACAGGGTGGGAGTAGGGAAGGACCAGTATCTAAAAAGTGAAACTACAGTAGAGAAAGTTGATGTCCCCTGCCCTGCAAGACAGGAATGTTGCAGGGTAGCAGTGCTGTACAAAACTTAGGTCTGGATTGAAACACATATCTTAGCATCTCTTGTTATCTTTATACATCATCTACTTTTGACAATAGCTTCAAATGATTGTAAAATCAAATACTATATTTAAGAAAATCTTTTGGGATCAGAGATGAAACTTGCTGTTGGAGATCATGGTTTTGGGTCACTCCGTAGAATGGATTATTTTCTGTCATTGCCTTGGTTAATTGCAGAAATCATTAGCCCTATACAACCCTTTGCATTTTATTTACGGATGATTTAATCTCACAATATCAATTCAAGACATACTATCTCACCAATTGTTTAACCACTTGATGCCTGTGCTATAGCCAAAAGATGGATACACACAATAAAATTTTCTGATGGAAAATGTGTGATAGGACCTTGTTGTCGGAAATTCCAATCGTGTGTAGGCTCCATCACACATTTTCCATAGGAATTTCCGTCACACAAAATTTGAGATCTGGTTCTCAAATTTTCCAACAACAAATTTCGTCGCACAAAGTGCCACGCTTGCTCTGAATCAAGCAGAAGAGCACCACTGGCTATTAAACTTAATTTTTCTCGACTCATCTTACATGTTGTACGTCACTGCGTTCTTGACGTTTGGAATTTCCAACCAACTTTGTGTGACTGTGTGTATGCAAGACAAGTTTGAGCCAACATCTGTTGGAAAGAAAAACATGGATTTTGTTGTCCGAAAATCCTATCGTGTGTACAGGGCATAATAGTTGCCCAATAATTCTGCACACATAGATATTCTACAAAAGCCAAAACCTCACTTTTACTATTTTAAATATTCAGGTTTGAGGTGTAATAACATTTTGGGCTGACCGAGAGCACTGTAGTTGTTCAATGATGAAATGAATCCTTAAAAATTCAACTTGACTAATAATTGTGCATGCAATGTCAGTCACCGGCACTCTGCTCTGCCCCCTCGGCTCACTGGAGCGCTTGGCCTTGGAGGGGGTGGGAGCATCCGGCTCCGGCTCTCATTGGCTTTCTGAGAAGCTGAGCCGGGTGCTGGTCCAGGACCTGGATCGGCTCTGTGATGTCAGCTGTGATCCACAGGAGAAGTACAGTCAAACGAGCTTTGGTTGTACTTCTCCTCTAACTGTATGTGAATACCCTGAACCAAAGATTTTTGATATTAAGAGCAAATTCACCCATCCATCCATGTCTCCATGCTTTATTTTGTTAAGAAATCACTTTGAAAAACACACCCAGGCATTTCTAGCCATGGCCGTATTGAGTAATGGTAGATGATTAATGTAGCATTTACTTCCTAGAATCCATGTGCCCTTAGCTTAGACATGCAGACAGGAGGGTGTGCTTAGATGAGAAAGCCCCTCCTCCCCTCCTCCAGATGAAAAAAATGGCCATGGGGACTCCTGGGATGTATGACATAATTTTAGCTTAGGCCAGAAACCAGGAAGTAACTGAAAACAAATACAATATACTTTCCTGTCTATTTACTAAGGCTTGCGGCATAAGGATTAAAATAGTTAATGTTGATTAACCACTTCCCGCCCGGTCAATAGCAGATTGACGTCCGGGAAGTGGTTTCGTTATCCTGACTGGGCGTCATATGACGTCCTTCAGGATAACAGCCGCCGCGTGGGGGCGCGCATCGCGGCGATCGGTGGAGCGGTGTGTCAGTCTGACACACCGCTACACTGATCTCGGTAAAGAGCCTCCGGCGGAGGCTCTTTACCATGTGATCAGCCGTGTCCAATCACGGCTGATCACGATGTACACAGGAAGAGCCGTTGATCGGCTTTTCCTCACTCGCGTCTGACAGACGCGAGTAGAGGAGAGCCGATCGGCGGCTCTCCTGACAGGGGGGGTATGCGCTGATTGTTTATCAGTGCAGCCCCCCCTCAGATGCCCACACTAGATCACCAGGGAACCCCCCAGGACCACCAGGGAAGCCCCCAGGACCACCAGGGAAGCCCCCAGCATGTGGATGGCCAGGTACATCCCCCATGGCCATCCACATGTTAAAAAAAAATGCAAAAAATATGCCAATCAGTGCCCACAGATGGGCACTGATTGGCACATCATATTTAGTTAAAAAAAGTTCAAAAAAGGGATGCCCAGCAATGCCACCCATCAGTGTCATCAGTGCCACTCATCAGCGTCCATCAGTGCCACCTATCAGTGCCCATCCGTGCCCACCCATGCCCACCTATCAGTGCCTATCCATGCCACCTATCAGTGCCACCTATATGTGTGCATCAGTGCCACCCATAAGTACCCGTCAGTGCCGCCTATGCGTGCCCATCAGTGCCGCCTTTGAGTGCCCATCAGTGCCACCTGAGTGCCCATCAGTGCCGCATACCAGTGCCACCTATCAATGCCCATCAGTGCCATCTATCAGTGCCCATCAGTGCCACCTCATCGGTGCCACCTCATTGGTGCCACCTCATCAGTGCCCATAAGTGCCGCCTTATCAGTGCCCATTAGTGCCGCCTTATCAGTGCCCGTCATTGAAGAAGAAAACGCACTTATTTACAAAAAAAATTAACAGTGATAAAGAAAAACTTGTTTTTTTGCAAAATTTTCGGTCTTTTTTTGTTTGTTGTGCAAAAAATAAAAATCGCAGAGGTGATCAAATACCACCAAAAGAAAGCTCTATTTGTTGGAACAAAATGATAAAAAATTTGTTTGGGTACAGTGTAGCATGACCGCGCAATTGTCATTCAAATTGCGACATCGCTGAAAGCTGAAAATTGGCTTGGGCGGGAAGGTGTCTAAGTGCCTGGTATTGAAGTGGTTAAGAGAGTAAAGTTCCACTTTAATTTGTAGAACTACCCAGCTTCTTCTAATGGTTGGCTACAGATACAGGCTATTGCCACCTACAATGGTGACAATCAAACAATTGGAAGTACCAGAAACAGTTCAGAGAGAAGCAACCACATTAGATGACTCAACTGGCTATTTTTTCTTTGTTGCCCACCCACCATGATTCATTTATAGCTACAATAGCCAAGACAGTTTTTTTTTTTTGATCCCTGGAAGAATGTAACTTTGTTACTAATAAGGAATAGCTGGAGTTAAAGGGCATTGTTGTCTTAACCGCTTCCCGACCGCCTCACGCAGATATACTGCGGCAGAATGGCACAGGCAGGCAAAATCCCGTATATAAACGTGACTTTGCATTTGCCTGCCTGTGGGTCAGGCGCGAGCGCCGCCAGCGGCGCACTCGTGACCCGGTCGGTAGCTCCGTGACCCCGGCCGCGGGACCAGCGGACCCGATCGCCGCTGGTGTCCCGCGATCGGGTCACGGAGCTGAAGCACGGGGAGAGGTATGTGTAAACAAACCTCTCCCCGCGCTTCCTACTCTGCCTGTCATTGATTGGCTGTTCCCGGTCATCGGGAAAGCCGATCAATGACGTCAGACGTCAGCCCTGCCCCCTAATGTAAAAAAACACACACGTCACAGCCCATAACCCCTCCCCTCCCCCTAGTGGTTAACTCTTTCACTACAACTGTCATTTATACAGGAATCCATGCATTTAAATAGCATTGATTGCTGTATAAATGACAATGGTCCCAAAAATGTGTCAAAAATGTCCGATGTGTCCGCCATAATGTCGCAGTCACAATAAAAATCGCTGATCGCCGCCATTACTAGTAAAAAAAAAAAATATTAATAAAAATGCTTTAAAACTATCCCCTATATTGTAAACGCTATAACTTTTGCGCGAACCAATCAATAATCGCTAATTGCGTTTTTTTTTACCAAAAATATGTAGAAGAATACGTATCGGCCTAAACTGAGGAAAAAAAAAAGTTTTTTTATATATTTTTTGGGGATATTTATTATAGCAAAAAGCAAAATATATTGCATTGTTTTCAAAATTGTAGCTCTATTTTTGTTTATAGCGCAAAAAATAAAAACCGCAGGGGCGATCAAATACCACCAAAAGAAAGCTCTATTTGTGGAAAAAAAAAGGACGCCAATTTTGTTTTGGAGCCACGTCGCACTACCGCGCAATTGTCAGTTAAAGCGACGCAGTGCCGAATCGCAAAAAGGGGCCTGGTCCTTTGGCTGCCAATTGGTCCGGGGCTGAAGTGGTTAAAGAGGAGCTGCACCTTAAACAAAAATATTAAAAGTCAGTAGCTACAAATACTGCAGCTGCTGACTTTTAATAAATGGACACTTACCTGTTCCAGGGTCCAGCGATGTCGGCAGCAGATGACGAGCGATCGCTCGTCTCTCGGCTGCCCCCGCCGCCATCCTCTGTCAGGGAATCAGGAAGTGAAGCGTTGCGGCTTCACTGCCCGATTCCCTACTGCACATACGCGTGTTGCGCTGCGCGTCTTCACTGGTCCCCGTTGTATCCTGGGTACTGTGTGTTTCCCAGAACACAAGGGGGGGGGGCATCTGCGGCTAGCTTGTCCCGAAAGTGGACCCCCCTCCCTCTTGAAAGGTGCCAATTGTGGCACGGGAGGGGTTCCACTTTAATTAATTCAGCAAAATCACTCTACTCACAATATAAACATTTATTACAGTAAATCATTGCAGGAGTGCCATTAAGACGTTTGCTCATATTTTGCATGCAGACCTATTTGATAAAAAAAAAAGAAAAGAAAGGAGGTCTGTGACAAGTAGGGACACTGCAAATCACAATGGTTTTAGGTATTCTGTAGCCTTGGAAACTATAGAACAGATGCAATTATGTGTCATTTTCATCTCTGGTTTATCACCTAGGAAACTGTAATTGGTTTTCCCTTTTCAACATTTATTGAAAGCTCCAGTGCGGCTTAAAAATATCCAACATAAAGTTCAAATCAAACCCATTTCTTGTCTGTTATACTCTAATAACTGCTCTTTCTGTTTCATTTCCCCATCTTATTTTAAGCCGCACGTTCATAATCATATAAGCAATGCACAATCGGATGCAGAAAGACATCTTCTTTTGTTGAAGCCGGTGTTGATAGACCTGTCATAAGAACATGTTGCATTGCACATATATTGCTAGACTATCATTTAAAGTCTATTATTTAAAGACAAAAGTCAATTCTTGTTGTTTTGTGCCTGCCTCATGCGGGCAGTGACAAGACAAGTGAGTTTATTTGTAAACTTGCATAAGGATTTATTGAGCAACTGACAAAATAATGTATAGATTGGTAGAAATCACTCATTGAACCATTTAAAATTGAAAAAGGTATGTTCTGCTTTGGGCTCGGAAACCCTTTTAAATGTTTGGATGTCTAGCAGTGACAGATCTGTCAATATCGGTCAGGATGAGTACAGGCATGCAAAGACAATTCAGAGTGGCAACCATTCATGAGATTGGTAAAAGGCAATAATTATACATGGCCTGCACAAATTATTGGTATGCGAAGAAGAAGCCTCCTTGTCCAAAAATACTCCTGCTTGAGCCATGTCTTATTTAAATAAGGAATGACCTCAAACACCCTCTCTTGGACGTATTCAGTAAGCCAGTGCCAAGAATAGTAATGATATGGAGAATGGAAGGTAGCCTACAGAAATCAGAAAGCATTCCTGAATTGATTTGACTAAATTAAACTGAAATGTGACTCGTTACTATACAGTATTTTAAATTACAATATGTCAGCTGAATATGTTACACATTTACAGATACTAATTGATGTATTCAAAGCTGGTGGTTTATGATGATCACATTATATTATCATTTAGGAGCGCTCAACAATTTGAAGATGTATTTTATCTGTTAAAGCGGAAGTAAACCCATCGATTTAACAGTTTAAAATATAGCTGTAAGCCTCAACCTCTAGATCATGTGATGGCTATTCCCTCAGATGGTAGCGTGATGTAGTCGATGTCCTCGTGTTCCCCGTCTAATTTTTTCCAAGGGTGTTGTAACTATAGTAAGAAAAGTATCTATAGGGAAATTACAAGATGGGTATAGAGGGCAAGAAGGAGAGGGGAAAGAGGGAAGTATCAGAGACAGTTAAGGTTTCCCCAGAGATGTGGGGGAGAGGGAAGGGATGAGGGGAGAAGGGAGTGGGAAGGTGGGCTGGGACGGGGGAGGGGGGGTCCCAGGACCCGGGGGGGCAGGGGGGTGATGAATGCGCATCTCTCAGGTTGCAAATGCCGGCCGGAAGAGTCAGCGACTAGCCGCAACCGACCGTTGCGTGGCTATATTAGGTGGACCGATCTGCCGTGTCGCTATCAAAGAGGGCACGACCCTCGTCAGAGTAGGCAAACAAATTCCACAGTGTCCATGTCTTAGTGTATTGTTCATGTTGTTGGCGGGCTGTGAGGATGAGATCCTCCATTTTGTTAATTTCCTCCACTTTTTTGAGCCATAGGCCTATGGATGTAGGTTGTGTGGATTTCCAGCTTAAAGTGATGCACGTCTTAGCTGCGTCGAGGACGTGGCGGATTATGGATTTTTTGCTAGGGGTGTTGGAGGTGTGGAGTAGGAAGAAGGCTGGGTCATTCGGGATAGTCCGTTCTGTATATTTTTGGGCAACTTGTTGGATTGTCTTCCAGAACTGCTCCAGTTTAGGGCAGGACCAGAAAATATGAAGAATTGTCCCCCTATCTCCCTGACATCTCCAGCAACAATCTGAGGAGGAGGGGAAGGTCTTCTGCAATTTTGCGGGGGTGTTGTATCATCTGGTGACTATTTTAAAGTTTGTCTCCTGTATCCTAGTACATATGGAGGACTTATAGGTAAAATGGAGGATATTTTGCCTTTTGCCTGGGTGAGAATTTGCCCTTGATAAAATCAAGAGCCCTTTAAATGGACGCTGGAGGTTCTGGTTATCATGCACCATTGGGACCTTATCTTTGCATGTCTGAGTTGGCCTTTGTACTGACTTGAAGAAATAATGTAGATATTCACCAGCACACCAAGGATCTTCAATTATATCCAAATATTTTTTTATTGAAGAAAGTTCCCATCACAAACAGTGTAATGCAACATTTCGGAACCACGCAGGACCTCTTCATCAGGCATGTGATGTGACTTATTGAAGAAGCCTATATGTGTCCTGAATTACAGAATAAATAAATCTACGACTAACTCTGAAGTGTTAGTCTCTTTAACTAATTTGAAGTGTTTTTTTCCCCTTTAAAGTGGTTCTAAAGGCTAAAGTTTTTTTTTTTTTTTTTAACCTTAATGCATTCTCTGCTCATGTTAAGCTCCCCCCCAGCACCCCTCCCTTTAAATATTTAACTGAGCCCGATCTTGAGCTAGTGCTATTCCCAAGAGCATCAGTGCTGCTCTCTCTCTCCTCACAGGACTCAAATGCCATTGGCTCCTGCTGCTGTCAATCAAATACAGTAAGGAAGGAGCGGGAGGCAGGGTCGAGCCGAGCTACACTGTGTCTGTCAATAGACCCACACAGCCCGGTTCAGGATCAAGCCCATACAAGTGTCTCCATAGCAAACCGTTTGCTATGGGGGCACTCAGAAGAAAGAAGGATCCCAGAGCACTTGCTAGGGACTCCAGAAGAGAAGATTTGGGCCCACACTGTGCAAAACTACTGCACAGAGAAGAACCGTTACAATCCCTTTAATTTCTCAAAAAGCCTATTTAAATTAAGTAGGGCAAACTGTATGAATTGGTTGTGAGCACCTTAAAAAAAAAATATTTGTCAGCATAGAATCAGAACCTGTCTAAATAATTGCCTGTTACCTTTCCACAGTGTTATCTTTATAACACCAGTAGTTGTGTGTTATACTGAGGTGTCCATCAAAAGATAGGACTTGAGTAAATCCTATCTAGTGGAAAGTTTCAGGCTTTTTTTTTTATTTTTTATACAGCTAGAGATGGAGGTATTGCTGATGTTGTTTGTAGCTGTCAGCATGGAGATGGACGTTCAGCGTATGACAGCAGAAAATGATGCCTTGTCAAACTCTGAAAAGGCCTAATGAAACTTTCCAGCTGCCAAACACAGCCAAGACCAGTGGCCTGTAAATTGCAATATTCAGGCAAAAAGTCACAGATAATCCAAAAGCTTCAGAGCAGAACATTCTTCGTAGAAAGTTCTCTTTGGCAGAAATAACATTTTCTTGTTCTTTAAGTTTCCACTCTACTTTTCTGTAAAAAGCGATTTCTCTGACTTATAGCATTACTCTCTGACTTAAAGGGGCTGTAAACCCTTGTGTTTTTTCACCTTAATGCATCACTGTCTACCCCCCAGTCCCCCTGTTTTACTCACATGAGACCGTTCGTTCTCCCACCGGAGACGCGCTCTACCTCTCTGGCCTGGGTTCTCGGCTCTTGATTGGATAAATTGATAGCAGCGCAGCCATTGGCTCCCGCTGCTGTCAATCAAATCCAATGATGCGGGCGCCGGGGCAGAGTCCAGCATTCTCTGTCTATGGACGCAAATGCTGGACTCGGGAGCACGCCTGCAAGGTAAGCCCAGGGAGAGCGCTTTTCCTAGGGGGTTTACCGATCTGCGAGAGCCGTTGGAAGACCCCAGAAGATGATGATTGGGGCCACTCTGTGCAAAACGAACTGCACAGTGGAGGTAAGTATGACATGTTTGTTATTTAAAAAAAAAAAAAAAAACAAGGGTTTACAACCCCTTTAAATCATACAGCCAAATGCACAGCAAAATACATACAGGATATGTTTACTATTATACTTGGAAAAGCATTTAGCAATTTATTTGTCCAGTTGTGCAAATTATGTACCTCTATAACACTGATGTTAGGCAAGTAACACACCAACCATTTCCTAATTCTGTTCTTCAGCTGTCTATGTTACTTTCCCAATTCCAGCTTGTTCAGTGAACAATTAATTGGAATTATCACCTCTGTACAGTGAGTATTTAAAGCGGAGCTACACTGCCCCTGACGTTTTTTTTGTCCACTGGTGATTGAATAATAAATTCTTTTGTAAATTATTAACTCACCTGTCCTGCTTGTCTCACTGTTCCTGTTCGTTTTTTCTGTCCAAAAAGCACTTTATATTCATTTCCGGTTTCTTCACCATCTTGCCTGTGGGCATTTGAATACTCCAGGGCATTCTCTTCCTGGATTTCAGCTCCTGTTGCCATCACAACAGCGGCAGCGTCGAAAGTCCCGCCCCGTTGTGATAGCAGAGACCGAACGTGACTGTCGTGATGACGTCACGTTCGGTTTCAAGTCTCGCGCGATCTCGGGCCAGGCCGTCGCACTGACTCCTGGGAGCTATGGCAAGCTCCCAGGAGATAGTGCGGGCTAAGGGATATTACATAATAGCTGTAATATCCCCGCCCATATCCGAGGACCCGAGAACCAGGAAGCGAAGAAAACAACTAAAGGTAAGTAAAAAAAAAAAAAAAAAAAAAAAACTACCGTTTCGGATCGCGGAAGGTGAGTTTTTTAAAAAATTTTTATAGGTTGTAAAAACGGGTGGCGCTCCGCTTTAAGTGATTTAGGAAACGATAAACCTGAACCAGGAATAAAGCTGGCTACACACTATACAATTTTTATACACTTTTATTGTACAACTTTCCTTTAGATTTACCAAAACCATATGAGGTCAGACCTAAACATTTTCAATTTGTATGCAATTAGGCAGGCCCTTGCACTACATAGTTGAAGGTAAATCTAAAGGAAATTGAACAACAAAAGTTGTATAATGTGTATCCAGCTTAATGGCCATGCAGTTTGACAGAATTACTTGGCAGATTGTAAGAAGGTGCTTCCAAAGTGTTTTAATTTTTCTCTTCTGAGGTTTTTATGCTCTGAGGTATTTTGGTCATCTATGTTTATGTGTACAACTAAATGTTACAATGTAGGTTGTTGCAACTGGGGTCCTTAGGTTGGCCTGCTGAGTTGGTGGATCTGACAAGGAAGGGTTAACATTGGTAGTCAGGTTTTCTCACTCTTTTTCAGAAGGTTACCACCCACAGCAGGTCATACAATATAAAGAGGGACTCAGTAATGCCCTAGAGCAGGGGTGTCCAACCTTTAGACCTTCCTGGGCCACATTGGAAGAAGAGGGATTGTCTTGGGTGGCACATAAACTACATTAACAATAAGGATAGCTGATGAAAAAGTCAGCCAGATCACAAGTTAACGATTACTGAGAGGTGATGTATCTGTAAAAGGATAGAATATGATGGAATATGTATAGATACTGTACCTAAATAATAATAAAATAATAATACATTTTTTATTTAATTTTTTATATTTTTTATTATAAAAGTAAAAGAGGGCAACATAAAACTAGTGCGATATTTGACACTGTTTTTGATAAACGAACGCATCAATATTTGTTTTGATGGATGTAGTAGAAATTCTCAATGAATTCTCAAAGTGCTCGTCAGATATTTTGTTTCTAATTTTGCCCTTCATGTGCTTAAAACTTATAAGGGTCCAGTAAAGAGACACTGTAAAAAAAAATTTCGGCCGCACGTCTTTGCTAAGTGTAAACGCATTTTTACATAAAATTCCCCCCAAAAACAAAAATGTTGAGGACATGCGGTCTGGTATGGTTCAGGAGGAGGGGTGTGGGGTTGCTCGTCCCCTCCCTTTCCTGACCTGCCGGACGGCATGCTCGGATAAGGGTCTGGTATGGATTTTGGGGGGGACCCCACACCATTTTTCTTTAAAATTTTGGCTTGGGGGAGTCCCCTCTGAATCCATACTAGACCCGAAGGGCCTGGTATGGACCTGGGGGTTAACCCCATGCCGTTTTTTTTTGCAAATGGTTCTGTCTGCAATTTTCTTTTGTACATTCAGTTTTCACAGCTGATGGCTCATCAGTTGTTAGGGATGCGGCTCCCCGCCCCCTCTTTACCAGCTTTATACAGTGTGTTTTACAGTTGTTTTAAAGAGAAAAAAAAAACTTAAAAACGCAAAATGCATGAAAACTGCATGCAAAAACTCATAAAAAACACTGGTTTAAAAACGTAAAATGTACTGAAAAACATGCCTAAAAAATGCATCAAATGCAGCCGCATAGGTGTGAACCTAGACTGACAAGCCTCCAGCAAAGCTAATATGCTGCCTGCCGATTGCAGATCTGTAGGTCTGACTAAGCTAGTGGTGTGTCGGTGAATTGGTGATAAATTTTTAAAGGTTCAGGCTACTCAGCTGTCATCCTAAAACTAATTTCACAGCCTTGTGACTGTGAGACAGGAACCTGGAACAAAGCTGAAGCCACTGAAAAGTCTTAACTCCCCTCTTTCACTGGGTAGTGAAAACAAAATACAGGTAATCGTCCTGGAGCCTGCACCTTTCAAAGTCCAAAATGGCAGCTTCCATAGCTGTATTACTATAGGTCCCCTTTAAGCCAGTTTGATCTGTGAGCTTATAAACCAGCTAAATGTGTTCATCTCAACTAGGATTGTTATTTTACATAACTGTATTTCATATTCATAGATCAGATGAAAGGTGCTGTATCTTTCAGAAAGGTTATGGAAAAAGCATAGGCTGGTATCAGATAAGTATAAAAAATTTATTTTTCATCTACTTTTACAGCAGCTACTTCAAAATCTAAGGATTAAGAAAACATTCACAGGGGATTTACCTTCAAGCTCGGCTGCTTTGCAAATGGCTGTCAGCATGAGCTGTGGGGTTGTGTTCTTATGTTTGTCATTCACCTCAGCAATGCCTAAGGAGTTATCCATAAGAAAAACTGGCAAAATGTAGATCATAAAGTGATTATTCCTGGCTTTAGTAAATGCCCGTAATAGTATTATGTGGCACTGGAGAATGTTGTCCAATCAAGAAATGAAACACATACCACTTGAAGTAAGATCTTTCAACATTTTTGAAGTGAATTCCTGGCATGTCGAAATACAGCCTGCGCCACACTTGTGTAGCGCTCCCCCGTGTAGGAGCCGCTCGAGTATTACACAGATAGTCCCCACTTCTTCACTGGCAGCCAGGTGCAAGGTATTTTCTGCAGTCAGGCACACATACAATTAGGCTCGGTGTAGTCAGTGACCAGTCTAGGGGTGTTGATTTTGTAGTTTTATTTTGTAGGAACTTGGATAGGACAGGGGATTTTAGTAGGATACTCCGGAATAAAACTATACACAACTTGAGGACTCAGCTGATCTAGAATTGAGTAGTAGGTGAAGTCCCTTGCTGGGAACAGATAGCAGACTTTTCATATAGCAATGTAGAACTCAATAGCATGAGCAAAGTCTCTTGTAAAGCAGGATAGGTAGACAGAGGTCTTCAGGTACAAGCCAATTACGGCAGACTGCTCGGCAGTCCAAAAGAAGTAGAACTTAGCAAAGTTCCATGCAGTAGCAACAGCTGGACAAGCTCTTCAGATCACTAGCCAGCGATCCCTTTAGTTGGAACCTTGGCTGACTGTACTAGCACACAGGGGTAGTTAAAAGAACAGGTCCCTAGATCATTGGTCTGTACTGGAGTTGCAAACAGATCCTCTCAGGCTGGGCTCCCCCTTTAGCTCACTCCTTTAGCTTCAGGCCCTCAGGTCCACCACCTGAGGAAACATGGCAGCAAGTGCCAAGGGTGGCAAGCCTGCCTCACCCCTGGCTGGTGCACTCCACCATCTGGGAAAGGAAGGACCCAGAGATCACATGTTCTCTGAATATATAGGCCAATCCCAGCATGCTCAGGGGCTCCTCCCTTGTAATTGGCTGAGACTCCCACCCATGTTCCAGAAAGCTCTACTAGTTTCTAGAAGGCAGGAGGAGTCCAAGCAAACGCAACAGCACCAGAACACAGGAGCAGCCCTAACTAATGAATTGCAGCATTCTGTTAAGCAGATCTGCTGAAGATAGATTTGCCTCTAGCCCCACCATTAGGCGGAAGAGCAAATTACACTAGTCTAACTATTTAGATCCTAACATCTACCTAGAAGTGTGATACACTTGTAAAGTGAAAAAGAGGAGCACATTTTGCTCCTAAATAACCCCTTTGTTCATTTGATCTGCTCAGCCTTCAATGCCGTGTCTATCCCCAAGCATGGCATAGGGAACAAGAGGAGCAAGAGAGTTGGAGATGCTTGCTCCAGCTCCCTCTTCCTGCCACCAGATATATGGGGATGCTGGCGTGGGCTGTGCACCCCCCCCCCCCTACACCCATAAGACCAGTCACATCAGCACAGTGGATTCTATAATGAGGCAATGAAGCACAGCCCAACCACTGTGATTCACATAGCCACAAGGAAAAAATGAAAGGGTGTTGATGCTTTGCACCCCCAAATCTGACAGGCTATATCTGGCCCTGCACCCACCATTCTCCATCTGTGTATTACCAGATTTAGTTCTCATTTCCATCATTTTACTGCAGAGAGCAGTGTGATTGTCAGCGGGTGAATAGAGAGGACTCTGTGTGGTCTGTCAATGAATGACAGCCTAGTTCCACCTTCTCTATGCTGAGAGAGACAAGAAAGTGACATGAAATGAGGGATTAATGGGGTCCCTGGGAACAGAATTATGTGTCAGTTAGTTATTAAAAAACTTTTGCTGCAGTTTCTGTGAGCACTGGCAAAGAAAATATTTATTTTTTTAAATAACAAAAAGGCAAAACTTTTTTTTTTGTTTTCAATAGAAGGATTAGAACCTCTGTCAGGTTTTTCTAGCTGTGACCCCATCAGGGTGATTCACATTCTCTGTCTTGATTACTATTATCACCAAGACTGAAAGTGAAAGAAATTCCCAAATTTCCCAAAGGAGTAGAAGAGAAATCTTCCAGTCTAGGTATAGGTGTGTACACGTGGTGTGCTGAATGTGCCTGGGCACACCCTAATCACTCCCCGTCTCCCCCTGCAGTGCTGCCAGCTTCCTCCCCCCCCCCCCGGCTTCTGCGGGGGTTGTTTGAGGATTGAGAGTGGGAAAAGGGGCTGGTGAATATTTTATTTCCCAGGCCGTTCGTTTTCTGAATAAACACAGTAAGTGATCTGTACCGATCGCTCTTGTGTTCATTCTTAACTGAAGCATAGTAAGCAATGCCGCTCAGCACATAGCACTTCCCATTTCTTCACTGTCCAATGCAGCTAAGACTGAAAGGGATGGGGAAGATCTGTCCCTTATGCTGTTTCAAAAGTGAGACCTCAGGGGTCTGTTTAGACCAGGGGTCTCAAACTGGTGGCCCTCCAGCTGTTGCAAAACTACAAGTCCCACGAGGCATTGCAAGCCTGACAGTTACAAGCATGATTCCCACAGGCAGAGGCATGATGGGACTTGTAGTTTCGCAACAGCTGGAGGGCCGCCAGTTTGAGACCCCTGGTTTAGACCCTTGATATTTCACCAAAGCTCAAAAAATACAAATTTAAACAAATAATAAAAAAAATATTGTAAAAAAATAAAATTGTAAAAAATAATAAAAGTAAAAAAACTACTGACACCGTCCACTGCCCTACTGACGCCTATCTCTGCTCTACTGATATACACGCATATGTGTTTTTACTCTGGGGTGCACACCCTAATGGAATAGGGACACTCATTCTGGTGATAAATAGGGATTTCCCTAATTTTGATGGATTTCCTATCACTTTTTTCTGTGGCTATGAGAAAGCAGTGAAGGGAAATCTTCCCAAAGGACAAAGATGGCAAAAATTACCCTCCCACACTCTGTAGAAAAAGAAAAACATAAGTTTTGGCTTCAGTTCAAATGTTAGTGGTGCCTATCTAGCAGCTTGAACTGCTCCAGGTTTGCCTGTGTGATCCAAGGATACAAGTGTCAATTTTACAACCTAATACCAAACAAATATTATTCTGTTAGTATTGGATAGAGTAAGAAAGGTTTGTAATCCCTGTGAGGTTTTTAATGCAGTCTGTGTCCGTATTATTGTCTTACCATCCTGTGTGGTCACCATATCAGAAATCAAGTAGAAATCTCCCTTTGGGAGGCAGTAATAAAGACCTGAAAGATGTCTTCAAACCATCCAAAGGTTTTGGCTAGAGGACTGCCTTAACATTGTATACAAATCTACTGTTTTTCCCCTCGGCATTACGTTGAGTATATGCTCCAGTATGACACATGCAGACAGATGTATTGTAGACTGCATCGCTCACTGCGTGCTGGATTTACCACCGTTTCACGGTCGCACAGTTAATAGTGCACGCACGTAACTGTTTGCTGGAAAATCCATCCCCCAACAGATGGCTTCCTAATTATATTTCCCAAAGATGAAAAAATGTGTTTTTGGAATAGTTTATCATATAGTTTACAAAAGTTTATGCTTTCCTGACAATCTATCATTGCCCCAGCCGCTTGTAAACCCCGCACAGGTTTTTGCCTAGAGTGGTGCCATGCACTTACATTGACAGGTGTTTGTGAGCCTAGGCTAATCTTTGTCTATTAGAGATTATTTTGTATGGCGTAATTATACAATCTGTTCATAGCAGAGTACTCTGGAATACCTAGAAAAGATGACATTACCATGCTTGGCTAAGTAAATAAAACAAATGTGATACAAAGCAATGTTATATTTTATCTCCCTGTTTCCTACTATAATACGTCTAGAGGTCGAAAGCGATATCATTCTGTCTGCTGTAAACTCTAAGCTTGCGAATGGATGTAATTAGGCAGATTGCTTAATGTAAAAGCAAATGGCAGTCAATGGAGCGTGCCATTGGTCTTATTGTGGAGCGATGACACATTTCCTCTTGCCAGCTGTGACATTGACACTGGATAAATTACGGCACCTTGGATGCCACGCTTTACAATCCAGCGTTATTGTTGGTACAACAGAAATGTAATATGTTTAGTCATTTCTGCTTATATGTCGGAATTGACTAAAAGACAAAAATAAACCTAGAACATAGCCAATATTTTACATCAGTTCTAAATGTATTTCTGCCAATGCTTAAAAGACAACTCTAGTCAAATACATTGGAAAATCTTTTGGTGCATTCCTTTAAAATTCACAGAATCCACTGTCAGTTCTGCATGAAATCTGTATTTATATTGATTTGCCATTTTACCTAAACTTCAAAATTTGCATACACTGGCAACTCCGTTGGCTAAAAAGTGGAGACTTAAAGTGGAGTTCCACCCACTTTTACAACTCTTCAGCATCCCTCACTAAACTGTGCACTGTAAACAAATTGGATATTTTTTTTATTTTTTTTTCAGCACAAACTGTATATCTGCTGTATTCATTTTTCACTTCCTCCTCCCTGGCCGCGGCCCATCGCATCATTTCCTGTTTGCAATGCCTCCTGGGAAGGGGCAGCAACTTCCTCTCAAACTGCCGTTGCTATGGAAACCTGACCTGAAACCTATTACACTGCTTATGCTGCACTGAGCATGTACGAGATCTGCAAGGATGAGATTCAGGAAGAAATACAGTCTGGCTTCAGATGCCCACACTTAAGATGGCCACGGCCTGCTGCAAGTTTATAAAATAGCAAACTACTGCTAAAAACTAACAAAACAGACCTTAGTTTACAGACTAATTTTACTAGAATACATTAAGCTTGTGTATTATAGGGGTATTTTTATTTAAAAAGTATAATTTTGGCCGGAACACCGCTTTAAGCCAGGTAAACACAGACCGAATGTCGGGAGACATTTGCCAGTTAAAAAAAAAACTGACCGACATTCAGGCCATGTGTATGCTGGTCTGTCCGACATAAGTCGGCCGTTTGGCCGGCTTCTGTTGGACAGGCATGCTTAAAAACCAGCAGTTGATCGACTCCTAATCAGCACTCTCAGCCAATGTCGGAGAGCGCTGATCAGTGTTCTGGTGGAGGGGCACCCCCTTGTCAGAACACAACAGATCAGCGGGGAGATCACTGTACTTACTTCACATGGTAAATACAGTGGCTCTGACCGGAGCTGACATTTTTTTTTTCGTTCAACCGGCTGGGAAAAAGGCCTTTAGGCTCCACGCACATTGGAGCTCATAAACGGAAGTTTTTTGGAGTTTGGGCATTTTTTTTTTTAACAGCCCATAAACTCCACTCTATGTTATCCTGTGTGTCCATGCACACATGGATGTTTTTGAACTTTTATAAGCAGTGGAGTTTATGGACTGTTTTCTGAAAGCCATAAAATCACGTTCAGGAGTCGTTTTTCTGACTACAAATAACGGCAAACGTTCATAAATGCTCATAAACGTCAATAAATGCTCAAAAACATGGCTCACCAGCGTTTAACGTTTTTGATCCATTGAAAAAAAAAAAAACTCCAAAAAACGCTATTGCAAAAATGTTTAAAAATGATGAAAGACTCACTGCAAAGCTACTGGCGGTTTTATAAGGTTATTTTAACGTCCATTGTGCATGGAGCCTTAGTGTGTACCAGCTATTACAGTATACAGTGCAGTGCAAACGTTTTAGGCAGGTGTGAAAAATGCTGTAAATTTAGAATGCTTTTAGAAATAGACGTGTTAATAGTTTACTTTTTTATCAGTTAACAAAATGGAAAGTAAATGAACAGAAGATAAATCCAAATCAAACCAATATTTGGTGTGACCACCCTTTGCCTTCGAAACAGCATCAATTCTTCTTCTGGGTACACTTGCACACATTTTTTTGAAGGAACTCGGCAGGTAAGTTGTTCTAAACATCTTGGAGAACTAACCACAGCTCTTCTGTGGATTTATCCTGCCTTAAATCCCTCTGTCTTCATGTAATCAGAGACAGACTTGATGATGTTGAGATCAGGGCTCTGCGGGGGCCAAACCATCACTCCTTGTTCTTTAAGCTGAAGATAGTTCTTAATGACATTAGTTGTATGTTTGGGGTCACTGTTCTGCTTCAGAATAAATTTGGGACCAAACACACGCCTCCCTGATGGTATGGCATGATGAAGAAGTATCTGCCTGTATTTCTTAGCATTGAGGACACCATTGATCCTGGCCATATGTCCAACTTCATTTGCAGAAATGGAGCCCCAAACTTGCAAGGAACCCCCACCATGCTTCACTATTGCTTGCAGACACTCATTGTTGTACTGTTCTCCACCCCTTCACCAAACAAACTGCCTCCTGCTACAGCCAGATATTTCAATGTTTGACTCTTCAGTCCAGAGCACCTGCTGCCATTTTTCTGCACCCCAGTTCCTATGTTTTCATGCATAGTTGAGTCACTTAGTCTTGCTTCCACGTCAGTGATGACTTTTTGGACGCAATTCTTCCATGATGGCCAATTTTGGCCAGACTTCTCCAGGCAGTAGATGGGTGTACCTGCACTGCTGCTGGACATCTTCCAATGTCGAAGGGAAGTAAGCATGATGTGTCTTTCATCTGTTGAGGTACGTTTCCTTGGCCGACCACTGCGTCTACAGTCCTCAATGTTGCACGTTTCCTTGTGCTTCTTCAAAAGAGCAAGCTGACCATTAGCACCTACTTGGTATAATTGGTTGATTATACACCTGACTCCAATCCTACAAAATCCCGGACTTTGTACAAGTATACAAAGTGTGCATGAACTGATGCTAGTTTAAAGACAAAGGGTAGTCAAACCAAATATTGATTTTAGATGTTTCTTCTGTTGGCTCACTTTGCATTTTGTAAATGAATAAAAATAAACAATTAAAATATATATATCATTTTTAAAGTTTTCCTACTTTACAGGATTTTTGTACAGTACCATATATAATATATATATTGTATCATGTAGATGTTTCAATTACAGTGGCCTCTAGGGGTATAAATAGAATCTCAACAGGAGAGCATTGAACTCTGCCCATCTATGACTACATGTGTTAAGGAATTTATTTAAAAAAAAGGTACATTGGATGTTGCTCATCTCCGACCACTAATGTCTCTTTAAAGCCCAGCCCCTACTTACCAATACTATACTGTAGCACTGTTCCCTTATTGGTCTAACCCTGTGTAATTGTTCCATGCTCATGGTGTCAGGAATGTTTCCTATTCCTTACTTAGCAGTGTTTGGATCTAGCTGCTAGACCCAAACAGTGCATCAAGGAAAGTAGTCAATCCCCTCAACCATACCTAGAAGTATCCGGCATTATGGAGCATCAGGGTAGAACAGGGATGGTAAGTAAAAGTAGGTCAGGGCTTGAAATAACACATTGACAAAGTCTATGTAAAGTGTATTAAAAGTATCGTTTTTTTTTTTTTTTTGCTTTGGATAGAATAGGAAAATTCCCTATCTGGGAAAATGTTTGCCATCTGTCTCCCACTGGGGAAATTTCCCTACACTTACTTCTCTGGGGACACAACAAGAAATGGGAAATCTCCATAAAGTAAGAAAATTACCATTTTAGACAGCTGTCATCTCTTGCTGTAATGACAAGTCTGACATTTTGGATTACCCCTCACTTTCTGTCTTGGTGACAGTGGCAATAAGGACAAATTGGGGGTAAATCTTGTCACTGAGGATGTAAACAGCCATAAAAACTTAACAGAGTCTCTAACCCTTCCACGCAATATCCAAAATGAATAGAAAGTGGTGTACAGGGGGTCCCCGACTTAAAAACGCCTGACCTACGAACATCTCCTACTTACGAACCGGGCGCTGCGGGGACCCTCCGCCATTTTCCGCGGACCTTCGGCCGTTCTGCGCATGCGCGGCCAGACGGAGCTTCGGAAAATGACGGCAAACATCGGAAATGTCCGTAATTGTCGGTCTGCGCATGCGCGGCCGACTTACCAACATTTCCGATTTAAGAACAGGAGGACAGTCCCTAATAAATTCGTAACTCGGGGACCCACTGTATTTGCACGTGCTGCATTATAATCCACGTGCAATTTATGTAAGGCCATCAAATTGTTGTTATGAAGTCTCAGAATAAGTCCCTGATTTCAGTTATGGATGATTTCTAATGGTCTAAAGCCCTCCTGGCTTCTTGTATCTATTCTAGACTAAAGCAGTGACGCCTCCGCATTGCCCTTTCCATCTCTTCTCCATCTATCACACAGTCTACCTTTTGCTCCTGACAGGACCCGTGTCTGGGAACTTGTCTTTTAAAGTTCCTGATAATTCAGGTTTTCCCTTGGTAGTAATAACTGGCATTTGTTTCTTGTAGCTCAGTTTTCATTTGCAGCTAAAAAGTTTAGTTTGAAGCATGTGGGCCAATATACAGAGAAGTTACTGAACACTGAGTTAGCATTTTTGTAAGATGTAAAGAAGAAATGGAATGTGACTGCTTATTTGACTGGTTAATTGAACATCTGTTAATTCAAGGACAATTTGGAGTCAAGGAGGTTGAATTTTGCAGAGTATAGCAAGAAAGTCTGCCAGAAACCAACACCGTTTTAGGTGTATAATTTTTATTTGTCATATGGCATGTGGGTTTAATTATAACTTAGTTTGGCCTTTTTTGGTGGAATGATTTGAATTAATTTGCAATTAAAATGTTCCCATGGTATAGAGACTGTTTACGTTTGAGGCAGTGGACGGGCAAACTGTATTAATAAAAGGGCAAAAAGGGTATTAGCCCCAGGCCTTGCAGGGTAAAAGCCTTCTGGCAGGCTTGATTTTGTCTGCATCTAGATTTTCAAAGATATAAATGGCTTTATATTTTACCCATTTCGTACATTACCAAATTATTCCTTTTTTTAAATGGTATTTTCCTTTCTATTCCCTTCTCTTTCTTCTTGCTCACTATGGGGGTTATTTACGAAAGGCAAATCCACTTTGCACTGCAAGTGCACTTGAAAGTGTACTGAAAATGCACCTAGAAGTGCAGTCGCTGTAAATCTAAGGGGAAGATCTGAAATGAGTGGAAGCTCTGCTGATTTTATCATCCAATCATGTGCAAGCTAAAATGCTGTTTTTTTATTTTCCTTGCATGTCCCCCTCAGATCTACAGTGACTTTACTTCCAAGTACACTTGCAGTGCAAATTGGATTTTCCTTTCGTAAATAACCCCCTATGTTTTTTTTATAGCATGTTTACTATGTGAAATAACAATTTGGCACCAAGATTTATATAACATTCACAGTTTTTGAATATTCTTCTTCTCTTGTGAAATGTAAAGGTGACCCCCACATCTGCTTCATCTTAAAGGTAAAATTCACTTTTTCAGAGAATATTCTATGCAGACAAGGGGCTCAAGTTGGTTTTAAAAAAAAGTACTACTGTGGAAAATGTTCATGAAAGTAGAACTATAGGCAAATCTTAACCTCCCTGGAATTTTGTGCTGAAAGCGGTACAATTATTTTGCATGGAAATTTGGCGTTTTTATATTGTAGGAATGCAATTCTTATGAATAACTCACTTAAATCTGTCCGAACCAGAGTCTAGTAGACATCCCGGGTATGATAAAGTTTGAAACACAAAATCATAAATTATAATAAAATAAAAATATATATAAAAATGATTCAATAATGTAATCAAATCAAAAACACAGAAATTTGCTCAGTTGCAGAATATTCGCTGTCATTAAATTTAGTGTTTGATGATAAATTGTGATTCTAATTTATTATCGCTGTTTTCTAGCTGGTCTAAAACCACTTTTGACATAAAGGGACACTTTTTGGTTGCTATGGACAATCTCCAGTTTCCAGGCAGAAAAAAATCTTTTTATTATATAAAATGACATGCAGGGCACTGGGCAGACCACTAGGGACAAAGGGGATGTGTATTTTTTGTATACAGTACTGTAATCTGTAAGATTACAGTACTGTATGTGTACTGTGTTTTTAAACCGTGCGTCGTAACGTCACAGGGAACGGAGATCATCGGCACTCGGGCACTGTGTGAATCGAGCGAGCAGACGGCTCGCTCACACAGCGGGGAGACATCGCAGGATCCAGGGGATAAGGTAAGTAACTTCCCCCTGTATCCTGCAACGCAAGCCCGAGTCTGGCTCGGGGTTACCGCTTATGGTACTGAAGTTCCTGCCCCGAGCCAGACTCGGGATTACCGCCAGGGAGGTTAAGGGATGGTTATAACCCCTGTCAGATTGTTCTTTTTACCATCTGTGTCCCATTGCAGAGACTTTTCATTCACTTCCTGTCCCATAGCCAAACAGGAAATGGGTGGAAATTCCTGCAAAATAAGGGAATTCCTTGGGGACCCCCAGGTTATCAGAACTAGTGTCCCCATTAGAAGATTTACCCTCTATTACTTTTCTGGGGACAGCCCAAAATGTGGGATTTCTTTTACTTTCACTTTTGATGATAATGGTAAACAGGAGAATAAAGAGCGTGAATCTTCTTAATGGAGTCACGGACAGCAATAAAAACTGACAGATGTTCTAATTCCTCTCTATTCTATCCAAAAGAAAGTAAAAAAAGTTTTGCCTTTAGTTATACTTTAATAATATTGTTATAGTTGTAGGCCACAACAGCCTGGTTGAAAAACTCTCAGTCAGCAATCCCCATGTCTTGTTGGTAAGATGCCAAAACATTGGTTTTCACTTCTGTAATGCTGCTAGTGAGTGTCCAATGGTTTTCTTTTCCTAACAACAAGACAGGATGTGAAGGATCTGACTGGGAGCTTGTCGGCAAGGCTGCTGGTGGGAGACCCAAATGGCCCACAGGTATGACAAAAAAATTAATGAACATTTTACAAAACTGCACAGTTTTTAATATCTACTGGGGGCCCTTGACTGCATAGGCTAGTGATGGCGAACCTTGGCACCCCAGTTGTTTTGGAACTACAATTCCCATGACGCTCAACTACACTGCAGAGTGCATGAGCATCATGGGAAATGTAGTTCTAATACAATGAGGTGCCAAGGTTTGCCATCACTGGCATAGACTATCGTCTGGAAAAGGTGAACTTAGCCTTTAAAGTGGACCTTGTGTGAAAATGTCAGGTCTGCTTATCTAGGAGCCCTCTACCTTCTGATTAATAAATACAAAGTGAACATGACCTTATATTTTTAAACAGGCACCAGAGACCAGCAAATGTCAGGAAAAAAACAGTTACCAAAAACCTCGCTGCTACCAATCTTCACATGCTTCCTACACATCTTTGCTGCCTGTAAACTGTGTCCATCTGACATTTCCTACAAGATCCAGCAGAGCTAAATTCATTCAGAGCAGGCCACTGTCCGTCTTAATCTAACAAAATAGCAAATAGCAGAGTTCTTAATAGGTTTTACATTATTATTATTACTATTATACAGTGCCAACATATTGTGTAGAGCTTTATAAAGGTTAGTGTGGACAGAGTATACAGTATGATCAGGCTAACACAAACACAAACCTCTAAACCACAAACCCAAAAATAAGAAACATTGGAAAAATTTGATAAATGCTGCAATTTATAATTTGTTTAACACCAGAGCCCACAGTAGAAAAAACATAAATAACCAACCCTGTACAAAAATATATTTTAAAGAGCTATCACGAAAGTCATATCAATATAAATTAAAAAAAAATGAAGAAATGCGATCAGCTGCTTGGTGAACATCCTTTTATTATATCTTTCACTTAAAGTCCAAACACACATTGAAGGCACATACTGTAGGTGTACATTTAAAATATTAATCCCACCTGGGGGCCTGGCCTGTTCACATTAGGCAATTTGGAATCCAAATTGCGGCAAAATGCACAACATGTGTTTGGTTGCCATTATGCTTAATGGCATCCCAAACGTGGTGCAATTCTGCCGTGATTGTCGCACAACAAAATTGTGCTGCAATCACGGCAAAACAAGTTTTTCCAAAAATCGCGCTAAGCTTGTCGCCCAAAAATGAGCAGTAGATTCTTTTGGACAGCCTATTAAAACGAATTGGCTGCCCTATGCACGACATGTAAATCACGTTTTTAAAATCGCAAGCGGGACCGCTCATTATTGCAATGTGATATTTGAACGGGGCTTAAATGATCCATAAATATTAAGTACATATGAACATCCCAAACAAAGCATATAAATGAAGTTATGACTTATACATTCAATATATATATCCTGTAAATAATAAATCAAAGGATGTACTAAATACTTATAATATTAAAGGATAGTGAAGTCAAAGTTCCTTGAGTCCCATAAGAAAAGAGTGTGGTTAATTTTACAATGAATGGTCATAGCAGTAGAAGATCCATTCACGGTGAAACTAGGTCATCAACAAAATTGTTAAAGAGTTGCAGCTTGGATTGATCCAAGTTTTCCATATGGGTCAATACCAGGAATTTAAGGGCTCATTGAAGTTGTCAAATATTGCTGAGAACGATCATTCATCATTCATGGTATGCAAGTATGTAGAAATCATCATAGGCAGGTTCAAATGGGCTCATTAGATCCACTTGTAATATGATGTCACAACTGTGATCGCTGTATATATAATAAAATTCAGCACTTTGGGGTGGTATAGCCAGAATGTAAATGTTATGTATACATCTTTTAGGAGCTGTTGACACTCCAAGTATTTAGAGCAGGGGTGCCCAACCTTTTGAAGAGCGAGGGCCACTTTAGTGAATTGGTAACTGGTCGCGGGCCACAATGAGCAGAGCCGGAGGATGACAGGTCCGTGTCCACGGACACAGTCCACTCTACTCTATGTGCCCTCTGATCCAATCCAATTCGCCCAGACGGAAGGGGCAGATCTCTTTCTATTTTTTTTAGGTAGGCGGGTGTAAACAGACACAAGTCTATTTACATCTGCTGCTCCATAGAGGTGAATAGTAAGTCTGATTGGGTTGGACCAATCATGTGAAAGGGGCCTAAGGCTTCTTTCACACTGATGTGCTGCGATTTGCCCAAACCGCGGGTGCAGCGAGGTGAACCTGTGGATTTTCTGCAGGTTAGCTGCACTTTGCCGTAAACTGCTATTATATCCTGCAGGTGTGGTGCACTTTCTGAAGGCGAATTGGCTCAATGCAGGTAACCCGCAGCTGCTCTGCACCTGCGGATCAGTTTGAAAGCAGCCCAGTAATCACTGCAAAACAGATATATCCATATATACTGTGAATTTAGTAGTAAACTTACCTTTAATAACCGTCTTCCATTCTGGTATCGCTGGCTGTTGCTGTCCCAGGCAGAGTGCATTTGGTATCACTCCGCCTGTGACCGGAGCGGACGCTATACAGGAAGCATTGGCTTATGTGGTTCTGCTCCACAGCCACTTGCTTCCACTACCAGTGGCTACATTCATAAAACTGCTGCTCTGGGATGGAGGGTCGGCAACCCGTGATCTGGCCTTGCCAACCTGCCATCTTAGAGCAGGAGATCGAGGGCCACATCAGAGGGCTCCCCCCCGGGCCACTGGTTGGGCACCCCTGATTTAGAGTGTCTGCAGGTGGATTCAAAAGAAAAGTATCAGCGTTTTTTAAATTTTAGAATCATACTTACCTAGGTGGATGCTGCATCTGTCCCCCCCCGGCTCTAACATTGAGAACCGAGCAATCTAACACCTCTGATCGCTCAGTTCTCAGGGCTCCATGAGTGACTGTGAGTCAGCAGCTCTTTGCGCTGCCCCCTTCTCACTCACTGAAGTGCTGGGCTATGGAGGGAGCGGGAGCGCCCGGCTCAGGCTCTCAGCAGCTCGCTAAGAGGTTGAACTGGGTGCCGGTCCAGGCATGTGGGCAGATCCTGACTTCATTGTCGCAATCTTGAACGAGCCTGGACTGGCTCTATGACGTCAGCCGTTAGCTGAAAATTGGTCACAGGAGTGCAGATCCATATGAAAAGTACAGCCAAACAATATTCACATATAGATCTGTACAGACACCCTCGAGACATCACATATAAGGCTAGAAAACCACCCATGGAAATAAGAACCCAAATGCACAGATGACCATATAGGAAAGCAAAAGTCATCTCACTGTTATTGAAATCCAGATGTAGAAATCTTTTTTCAAAGTATAAAGCCAGAAGGTCCATTCATTATGTAAGGAGCCAGACATTCACCACCATCAGAATCACTGGGGGAGAAAAAAGGAAGCCTAACCGGTTTCGTTGGTATCCCAACTTCCTCAGAGGCTACACAAATCCCATAGCAATACACACATATAAATGCTGTAATAGGCAGTGAAAAGGCACCCAGGGAGGTTGGGAACACTGCTGGAATTCACCAAAGATCCAGCCCATTCCCTTAATCCCAAGGCATCCCATCAAACTGCTCATTCCATCCAACCAGGAAAAAGCCCACCAGACAATGCTGGCAGCATGACATCATCTTGCTGGCACATAAATAGCGCCACAACGCATATATATGTTATGATGCAACTAAATGTCACAACACATGTAGGCACTTGACGCTATGACGTCAAGTGCCAGATGGCGCCAAAAACACTCCACCAGGAGGAAAAAGGGGAGGATTGTCAGCTGTAAGGTTAGGCTTAACCCTGAAGGTGGAAAAAGAAGGAAGGATGAGACCAATCACCACATCACCACATCACTGCAGCCTCCAAAGATGAATTCCACATGAGATAAAACCACACCTATAATAAAGATACATACACTTGAACTACAAACCATTCTACTAATAACAAAAGCAGCTGGTTGTAACAATCAAATACAATGAAACAATCAAACATAAAAAAAATAACAACTACAATACACCAAAAAATACAAAAAAAATGTAACCCCGAAACCCCAAATACATCAGAATTCATGTTGATGGATTTTATTTTATTGTATTCACCTTTATGCCCATCATCAGGGACTAGCTCAGGATGTAGACTACTCCCAATGTTTTACATTTGACACTACCAAAACATTTGAAGTGGTTGTAAATCTCTGACATGAAATATGAACCAACCAAGCATATCCCTATATAGTGTGTATCAACCCAGAGCACTAGGTGTTATTTCTGTCTGCTGCCTCAATCCTCTGCTATCTGCATGAGACAATTCGGACAATTGTTCCTGACACCTAGAGGTAAGAAGGTGATAGGGAGGGAGCTCCAACACACAGCCTGCCATTAACATCCTCAGCTCTATTCTCTGTGTGCTGTGTAAGGGGAGGGGGGGGGTTCCTTCCCTCCAATCAGCTCTCACTTAGCTCTGCCGAGTGTAACATGAGCTTCTCGCCCCCTGCTTTTCAGAGCTTTTCAGTGCTAAGAGATCCTGTGTACATTATGGACTTTGAATGTATGTACAGGACAGATGGCTGCAGATAAACATATACAACTTATGTGGGAGGATATGTTTCATCTCTGTGTATCACCAGATGTTCTGGAAATTTTATAGACAACTCCCTTCCTCCTATTTTTTTAATGGTTCCAAATTAATATTAACTACTGCAGTAGGGAAGACACAAAAAGATATACTCAGCATCCTTCCAAATCACTAGTCTATTTATTCTGTGCAATGTAAGCATTTCATACACATGATTACATAGTTATCACAATAATATTCCAATTGTACTTTTATGGTAACAAGGGGCATTACAAAGGCAGGCTAATTTCTACTCAGGACTCGAAAGAATGCAAACGTAATTAAAACATTATTGGTGCAATACATAGGCAAAGCATACAAAATAGAATACAGTTGTATAGCAGAAGTACTGGCGGGATCACCAGTGATTTTACATAAAGGAAGCAATACAAAGATAACAGGATACTTTCTCATATAAGTACATGGTACAGCAGGCACTTATCAGGAATATGAAGTGTTGGGGTAACAAACATTTTAAGTTTACGTCCCATAGACAAGGGGAGGCCATTACTCTCAATAAGAAATGGACAATAGTCACACCTCCCCCACTTAGATACACCAAATTTAAGCTTATCACATTTAACCTATGTTAAACTGAAACATTTGTTTTGTTTTGGATAGATTTGTTACTAATTTTGTTTAGTTGATTCATTTCGGAATTCATTTTAATTTAATCTAATTTTGTTTATTATTTTACTACTATGTACCCCATACTCATTATAAAAGGGGGCAGGGATCTGGGGGCCTCCTTGTTGAAGGGGGCTTCTGGACTCCGATAAGCCCCCCGCCCGCAGACCCCCACACCCAACAGCCAGGGTTGTGGGGAAGAGGCCCCGAGGGCCTGGTATGGATTGGGAGGGGACTCCACTGTTGCATATTTCATTGCTGGCATTCATTTGTTTACATTCAGCGGTCAATGGGGAAACCCGCTGACTGCTGATGAGTTAGCGGTTGTTTAGAACGCGGCAGCTGGCTTCCCAGCCCACTCCCTAACAAATAGCTATTCTTTACACAGAATTTGAATCAGTCGACCATTTTTTACCGATCCGAATTTGAATCTTTCAGAAAAATTGGAATTTGTTAGAAAATTAATATACAAACTAAAATTAAATGAATTTCAACAAAATTCATTACTATTTCATAACCAAATATTTGTCCGAATTTATATTCTGACCAAAACTAATTGCACATGTCTAACATACCTGTTTACCTGTGCCCACCAGTGTGACCTGTGCAGAGGATCATCACAGGTGAAGAGACTGGAGAAAGAGGAGAGCCGCCGGAGTATGGAGCGGGATAGCCTGCTGTTACAGCTTACATTAGAATTGCCTCCGCTTCCTGACCCCGCACCTGTGACAGACAGAACACATCCCAGCATTGGACCGGCATTCTGTCCATCACAGGCGCAGGTCAGGAGGCGGGGCTGTATGTAATCACAAGTAGACGGCAATTGTAATGTAAGCTGTAACAGCGGCTATTCTGCTCTGTACTCCAGCGGCTCTCCTCTTCCTCCATGCTCTTTTCCCCCGGGGTGATCGTTGGGAGAAAGGCTCCCGATCAACCCTGCAAGCCAGCGGTACTTGCCCCCCCCCCCCACTCCCAGGCAGTCCATGCTTGCGAGAGAAAAATTTCCACTCAAAATGCGAGTAGTCGAGTGAAAAATTTGAGGGCTGGTATATACCATACTTGGCCGATGCCCCTAAAAGCTGGAAATCACTTAATTAGACACCACTACTCCAGTGATCTCCACTTGGTTCTGAGTCTTATGCTGAGCAGCTGTCTGTCAGGTCACCCAAGTCCAGGTGACAGATGCACTCCGTAGGAGTCAGGAGCTAAGGTAGTGGACCCTAGGACTGACTGCTGTGGATTGAACTCTGGGAGGTTCAGGAAGCAGCCAACAAAGATCCCACTGGGAGCTAGAGCATAGATTCCCCAGGGCGCGGAGTCTAAGAGCCAGCAGGTGTTCACCAGAGCCTCTAGTGGTGAGGATGGACTGCGCTGCAGTCTGGCTCCAGGTCGCGGCCCCCAGGGTCTCACAGCTCACGCTCACGGTAAACTACAGGAGAAAGAGGAAGGAAGCAGCAGGCTGGAACAACAAGGATAGTAAAGGAATAAGCCAAAGGTCAGGGCAACTAACAGACAAGGATAAACATAGAACACGCCAAAGGTCAGGGTCACAAACAGACAGGGATAGTTGAGAACAGGCCAAGATCGGTAACTGGAATCAGACATAGGAGTCACAGCAAGTTGCACAGGAAAGCTAAACACACAATGGTTGATCAGCAAGGTTGGCTTGCAATGCACAGGTTAATATAGTGTTCCTAATTAGAGGCTGAGGTGGAGCTATGCTGAGGGAAGATTATACAGTATAAGCAGTCAGGTGAGAGTGGCTGGCCTCTAAAGGTGAACACATGGAGGAGAGGTAAGCTGACAGACAAATATTACTGCATAACCATGAAACTGTCCTTCTGTATTCTGAACACAGGAGGTTGGCTGCTCAACGCAGGCACCATTCAGAGATGCTTCACATTTTCTGTATGAAATGAATGTATGCAAAGCCTTTTCAGATTGGATGAGGTGAAGGGTGTGATGTCATCTCCCTGACTTTCCTGCCAATCAGAGAAGGCTTTGCATTAATTTAGGAAATGCATAGCATTCTCTGAATGGCGCCTGTGGCAAGCTGGAGCAATGTAACTGTTAAAGATGAATTCCAGGTATGGATATTTTGTTATTGATTTTGGAATAAATTTAGTTTTCCAAACGAATACCACAATCACTGTTATGCCCCATACACACGGTCGGAAATTCCGACGGAAAATGTCCGATCGGACCATGTTGTCGGAAAATCCGACCGTGTGTGGGCTCCATCGGAAAAAAATTTGAGATCCTGCTCTCAAATTTTCCGACAACAAAATCCGATCGGACTTTTTCCAATCGTGTGTAGAGAATTCCGACGGACAAAGTGCCACGCATGCTCAGATCCTATTACGAGACCAAAGATATTGGCTACTAGCCTCTACGTAGTTCTGTCATACGCAACGATCGTCGCCACGTTCAGAATGATCGGATTTTCCCATAACTTTGTCCAACCGTGTGTATGCAACACCAGTGTTGTTCAAGTGGATCCCATTATCTATTAGAAAATTGAATGACCTTTCCAAAATCGAATTTCTTTTAACCAATTTCTGCCTGTGTATGGCCAGTATAAAATGTCTATGTAGCCCACAGTAATCATATTATTCTTATTACGCTCTCACTTGAATGACATCAGAATGGTTGCAAGGGGCAAAGCGGGTCCTTTCCTTTCGGAATTTTCTACAAATGCAGTTCTCAGTGATATGTGATCTGCTTTGTATGCACCGTGAGTTGAATATTTAAGAGCAGGAAAATAGCTGCCTGACTTACCAACTGCTGGTCCTAGTGAACCTCAGTTTTTTCATCTGTTCCACAGATGTTTGTTTGGAGAGTGGGCAGATGGCCAATTCTGCTAAAGACTGCCAAATCCAAGTGCAATTCAAGCAAAGAAACTGCACATTTACTGCAAATGTTATGTCTCTCAGCCAATTTATACCTTAAATATGGTTTTGTTTACATATCACTTACTGCATATGTCACTAGGTTATATCTTATTAAAGTGACACTAAATGATAGCCTTATTCTCTAAAAATAATCCATAAACATCCATTGCTTCATGGCCCTGTTTTCTACTTTTCATGAAATTGTTTCTTACTGTGTTTTTGTGCCTTCTTGGACTTCCAAACCACTCCTTTTCCCACTCACTTTCGGTTGTTTGGAACGAGCAGTGTCCGTTGGTTGTGGATTTATTATAAACACTACAAATCCCATAGTCCTTTGTCCTTTTTGGGAATGAGCAAGCGGGGGTGACTACGTTCCTACGTATAGTGGCACCATGGGGAACAAATGTGGCCACCCTCTACCAGGATGCCAGATCGCAGCAGCCAAAAAAAGGAATTTGGAGATTTGAGGACAAAATGGAGCAAAATAACGGTCTTTTCACCTTAAAGGGGTTGTAAAGGTTCGTTTTTTTTTTATTTTCTAAATAGGTTCCTTTAAGCTAGTGCATTGTTGGTTCACTTACCTTTTCTTTCGATTTCCCTTCTAAATGTTTTTTTTTTCTTTGTCTGAATTTCTCACTTCCTGTTTCTCCTTAGTAAACTTCACACCATCATCCGATCGGTGTTTAGTCAGCCAGAACAGCTTACTGAGGAGGAACAGGAAGTGAGAAATTCAGACAAAGTAAATAAAGAAAAAAAACATTTAGAAGGGAAATCGAAGGAAAAGGTAAGTGAACCAACAATGCACTAGCTTAAAGGAACCTATTTAGAAAATAAAAGACGAACCTTTACAACCCCTTTAAGGCCCCTTTCACACCGGGGCGTTTTTCATGCGGTACAGCGCTAAAAATAGCGCCTGTTCACCGCCTGAAAAAATCCGGCCCCTTTAACTCCAGTGTGAAATCCGGCGGGCTTTCACACTGGAGCGGTGCGCTAGCAGGACGGCAAAAAAGTCCTGCTAGCAGCATCTTTGGAGCGGTATAGGAGCGGTGTGTTCACTGCTCCTATACCGCTCCTTCCCATTGATTTGAATGGGAAACCGCGGTAAAACCGCGGCAATACCGCCACAAAGCGCCGCTACGGTGGCGCTCTGCGGGGGTGTTTAACCCTTTTTCATCCGAATACCGCGGTTAAAACGACGGTAAAGCAGCGCTAAATATAACGCTGCTTTACCGTCACCGCGGCTCCCCGCCAGTGTGAAAGGGGCCTAAATTAAAACTTATTTTCCCTTCCCTCTTTCACATTTGGACTTTTTTTAACTTGGTGTTAGAAAAAAAAAAGGTTTGCGGCTAGGCAAGAATGAACCCCCCCCCCCCTATTTCTGCACAAGCACAGATGTGTCTCAGGGCTTCAGGTCCTGGCAGAACCATGTGGTACATGTGCAGATCTGTGGGTTTCCTGCGCATGTGCTAAGACATGGCCAGTGTGGGAGTTTCAACACTTGGCGTGTTTAAACATTGGGGAAGATAGATAAAAACAGAGGGCACGCTGGCCTAGTGCATTATCCAGCAATTAATGTATTAAAGATAAAAAAAATTAAATATAGCTACTCACAAATGTAGGTAGTAAAAATGCTCATCAAGCCAATGCAAGTGGCTGCAATCTCCCGCCTTTATATAGAAAAAGTGCAGCACTTTATATAGAAAAAGTGTCCATAAACCATTGATCCTCAGATATGGTTGAAGACAGCACACTTAATAAGATGTACACTACGTGTGGACAGGAAAGGAGAACCACCACCGGCACCCGAACACAGTCGCGCTTACCCTCCTCTTTGGACCCTCATTACAAGGTTCAAACAGGCATGGATTGTAATGAAAATATCCCTCAATCTCAACACACTACGATCAATCAGATAAGGCGAGATGGATAAAGGTACCCTGGTTTCCACGCTCCAATCACGGTAATCACACCGTTAGGTCCGCACAAATGATATTCCCATGAAACACAAACAAGCCTCATGGTGCAGAAATCCTTAATCACATTTTATTAGGTAGAAATATAGTAATAAACTCACATGATCCAAGTTAAAACATGCTCGTTTGTCAATAAAAACTTCCAGCGCTCACCACCACCAAGATGGCTGCTGCGCCCCGGCATACACTCGCGTTACGTCACAAGCTCTCCCTTTACATTTCGTCATAGGTTGACCTCATCAGGGGCGTCAACCCACCTTTGTCAGTCTAGCTCAAGGAGGACATCACCAGGGTCCCTGCTTCCTGATGCGTTTCAAAGGTATGTCCTTCATCAGATTTGAAATGCATCCGCCAGCAGGGACCCTGGTGAGGTCCTCCTTGAGGAGGTGGAGGCTTTGACAAATCTGAGAGATAGCAGCCAGATGCAGTGGCTTGATGAGCGCTTTAAATACCTACATTTGTGAGTAGTTATATTTTATATTTCATCTTTAATCATTTTTGTTGTTGGATAATGCACTAGGCCAGTGCTCCCTCTGTTTTTATCTATCTTCCACAGTGTTCTGGGGACAACCCCAGTACTAGAGGGCAGCAAGGCTCTAAAGTAATATTCACTTCTGATTACAAAGTTCTTTCTGATTTGGACGATCACATGCGCAGTAGAATATCGTTGGCGTGTTTACACATGCCTGACTTTTTTTTTTTTTTATATATATATACTTTTTTTTTTTTTAGCTGCTCACAGGACATGTGAATTTCAGTCCTTACCCATTTGTGTTATAGAAAAACCGTAACTCTCCTTTTCATTGCTCATTACAATTAGGGTGTTTGCACAAAGGGTCATCACCCTCATTAGGGCAATTTGCCAAATAATACACGCCCAGCTTAACTATTGTCTGATGGAGCTAAAGTGCACATAACTGTATTTAATCAGCAGAGGCCAAAAACCATTGAGCCTATATTAACCCATTCTTGGATGGGCATACATTTATTAGTCTCCTGGGATCAAAGTGCCAGCACCAAGGAAATAAAAAACTGCCCTGGAAAATCACTGTTAAAATCTGAAAGTTTTGCCTTATTGGTGCTTGTGAGGAAATGCAGACAGCGGAGTGGGTTGTCTCAAGCAACTAACTAGATTCTTTTTTTTTTTTTATAATGGAGGTCCGCAAATAAAATCTACTACTTGATTGAGTAAGAACAAGAGCTCTTTTTTGACTTTTGCTTCAGTTGAAAATCAGCACCTAGGTTATAATATTTTTTGGTAGCATCACTATACTGAGTAATCCTGTTCATATGTCTACCCCTGTTATTTTAAAGCAGGGGTCTCAAACTGGGGGCCCTCCAGCTGTTGTGAAACTACAAGTCCCATGAGGCATTGTAATGCCTCGTACACACGTACGGACTTTTGCCGGCGGACCTAAGTCCAGCGGACAATCCGCTGGACTTTCCGGCTAGGTCCGCTGGACTTTCCGAGGGTGTGGACTTGCCCACACACGCACGGACTTGTCCAGCGGATAATCCGCCGGCCAAAAGTCCGCGGGACTTTTGAAAATGAACGGACTTGCCCACACACGGAGCAGTCCGTTCATTTCGAACGTAACTTCAGGTTACGTAGCTAGCGTAGGCAGTTACTGCCGCCGCGCTAGCTCCGTGACCTGGCATGGATTTAAAGGGAATCCCCACGCCGAAAAAACGGCGTGAGGGTTCCCCCCAAATCCATGTCAGACCCTCATCCGAGCACGCAGCCTGGCAGGCCAGGAAAGGGGTGGGGACGAACGAGCGCCCCCCCCCCCTCCTGAGCCGTACCAGGCCGCGTGCCCTCAACATGGGGGGTGCCCTGGGGAAAGGGGGGCCGTGCGGCCCCCCCACCCCAAAGCACCTTGTCCCCATGTTGATGAGGACAAGGGCCTCTTCCCGACAACCCTGGCCGTTGGTTGTCGGGGTCTGCGGGCGGGGGCTTATCTGAATCTGGGAACCCCCTTTAATAAGGGGGCCCCCAGATCCCGGCCCCCCACCCTATGTGAATGAGTATGGGGTACGATGTACCCCTACCCATTCACCTAAGGTGTAAAATGTAAAGTAAAAAAAAACACCCACACTTTTGAAAAAATAGTTTATTGCACTGCTCCGGGGGTCTTCTTCCGTCTTGGGGGTCTTCTCGCCGGACTCCCCCGCCATTTACCAAGCTCTTTTACCGAGCGAGGGGAGTCCGGCTACCTTCTTCGTCGTCGCCGCCGTCTGGGGGTCTCGATCCGCCTTCGGGGGTCTTCTTCCGTCTTGGGGGTCTTCTCGCCGGACTCCTCCCCTCTCTTCTGCTCTTTTACCTAGCTCTTTCACGAGGGGAGGTGTCCGGCTACCTTCTTCGTCGTCGCCGCCGTCGTCTGGGGGTCTCGATCCGCCTTCGGGGGTCTTCCGGGGGTCTCTTCTGTTCTTGCGGCGGTCGTCGTCTTCCGCGCCGCCGGCGCCTTGTCCTTCTTCTTGTCCTTCTTGTTCTTCTTGTTCTTCTTCTTCTTCCGATGTTGACCCGACGCTCTCTCTGCCCGGAATGCCTGTGCCGCTCTGAGCTCGGACTTATATAGGGACATGGGCGACAGGGTCACATGCACATGTCACATGGTGACCCCGCCCCCTTGTGTTGTCACAGTCCCGGAGGATGCTGGGACTGTGACATCGCATTTGGATTTGGGGGGAACCCTCACGCCGTTTTTTCGGCGTGGGGATTCCCTTTAAATCCATGCCAGGTCACGGAGCTAGCGCGGCGGCAGTAACTGCCTACGCTAGCTACGTAACCTGAAGTCACGTGCTAAATGAACGGACTTGCCGATGAGCGGCAAGTCCGTTCATTTCAAAAGTCCCGCGGACTTGCCCACTAACGGCGGGATTGTCCGCTGGACTTCCAAGTCCAGCGGATAATTTGAGAACAAAACCTGAAACTTTAGTCCGCCGTACTTTGGCGCCAAAAAGTCCGCCGGCGCCCACACACGAGGGGATTATCCTCTGGACTTCAGTCCAGAGGATAATCCCGCGGGATTGTCCCTTCGTGTGTACGCGGCCTAAGGCTGACAGCTACAAGCATGACTCCCACAGGCAGAGGCATGATGGGACTTGAGGGCCGCCAGTTTGAGACCCCTGCTTTAAAGCCTAACTCCAAGTGAAAATTACATTTAGATAATGCATTGTGCATCAATTATCTTACTTCTCAGTCTTTATTCCAAATATCTCTTCCCAAGCCGTTCTTGAGTGTAATGGATCAAAGTCACAGTGTTCACTAGGAGCCAAATGAATTAGGGATCAGGGATTTTTCCCCACTTGTTATCTTCTTCGGTACTGGTCCCTTCTCTGTACCCATGGGTTCTTCTGCCTCCTGGAGCCTATAAGAGAGGATTGGGTCCAGGAAGTTTCACCTCTACCAATAAGACATATCTACATTATGCAGGTAGCAATGTGGACAATGGAAGAAGGACCCCTGGATGTAAGCAGACGAGAAGAGAAGGACTGTCATGTGACCGTGGCTTTAGGTAAAGAAAGTGAAATTAAACCCCCCTATCGTTTAGAGCCAAGGAAGCTGCCATCTTGGCCTCTGTTTGATGTGCAGTTGCACATGTGAACTGTTAGTACACCAGCCATTTGATGGCTTGACAGCTCGGTTGACAGCACAAGTTCCTGTCACAGTTATCATTCACTGCATGCCTTTGATATAACTGTTCTGGGAAACGGCTAAATCAATGGGTTAAGGTTCACTTTAAAATGGGCACTTTTTTCATACCAGTGGTTAGTTAGAGGGGAGAGTGAGGGGGTTGCTAATATCCTGGAGCTGGGCTTTAAATAAAATGTACACTTCTTTTTGATGTGAACATTCATGTAAAACACTTTACAGCCTTTCTGTTCATGTTTTTGACTTTTTTCACCTTCAAATTTTTTGTGTCCTGAGCTTGAGTACAAAAGATACAGATATGCTGACATCGATCAATAACTTTGTATCTATCAGCATGTATCACATTGGGCCAAATCTGTGAATCTGGATATTCATTATCAGTCCTGTTGGTAGATGTGGCACTGGTCTAAACACCGGGTAAAATGATGGTGCCCCACGGGGAGGGTATTGTATTGTGTTTTTTTATTCTACCTCTTTAACAAAGGAATATAAGTCCACACTTTGCAGGATCAGGAGGACACTCATATTATTAGCCTTCATAATAGCCAAAAATAAATAAAAAATTCCTTCTTGAAAAATGTATCTGTTACTGCAACAAATAAAACACTGCTTTTCAATTTACACTACACAGAATCAATTGTGCACTCATAGTAATAATATTATTCAAAAAAAAGTCACTCCTTTTTGAAAAAAAAAATAAGATCTTTCCCTTATTCCGTTTTTTTCTGAAATCTGTGACATTGACAGGAAGTCATGAAAAGTCTTCGGATTGGGGATACAGAAAGTATTACAAGGCTTTTTAAAATAATTACCTTTTTTAAAATGTAAAAATAAATATATACAAATATATATAAAATGGGGCGCTAGCAAAAAATTCAAAAAATATATTAATTAATAACAAGCAGCACTTGCTGGAAGAAATAAATATAGATAATACTTGCTGATAAATAAATTGCTAATAAATAAGAGATCTGATGACTAAGAGTACATACAATAAATATGTAAAAAATAGGAAGGTAAAAATATGTGGCGCTTGCTAGTAAGAAGGATGCCAATCCTCAGGGGGGGCTCCAAAGGATGGTTCCCTAAAAGCGTCTGAAAGTTAATGATTTGAAAAATCCACAATGTATAGCAAAAGATAATGCTATACCAATAAACTCAATCATAAAGTGCATCAAATAGTGAAATAAACATTCCTGTGCAAAATAGACAATAAAGTGCACACAATATCTTATAAAAAACACTTTTCATAAATACGTAAAAATTCATAAATCGTATAAAAATATAAATAAATAAGTGAAACCGTAATTAAAGACGGGTATTGAATAACCAAAAAAATACAAATAAGCGTGTGCAAATAATGCCAAACAAAAAGTGCAGTAATTGCAAAACAAGTCCAAAATACCATGTGCAAATATGGCCAAAAAGAAAAGTGCAGCAATTGCAAAAAATGCTGATTAGTGCAGTGATCCAAAATAATTGTGCTCAAATGCAACAGTCCAATGCAGTCTCTATGTGTGGTAATTTCTTATGAGAAGTGAATCCTCCAAATAGCAGTAAGCTCCTTAGGCTAAATAGCAGTGATCTCCTCCATGCAGTATAATGTGCCAATCTTTGTTGTTTCCCCCAGCCCCTTACCTTTAAGCAAAGGTTAAAACAGCCTTACACTGACACAGCCAGAGATCTTCTCCTCCTCTGAATCCTTCACCTTCAGGTCCTTATCAGCGCCTTATTTCCTCTCCAAACCATTTAAAAAGCATGGGGACAGAAAGAGGAAAGGAAGAACTCAATAGTGTAGTAAATTAAAACAAGGTTTTATTCAAAGAACATTAAAAACTCACAGTTAACATTCAGTAACAGCAGTGGTTGTTGAGAAAGTGTGTGATCCCGGCCGAGACCACACACACAGTGTCACCTGACTCTAATCTCCTCACTAGTATCGTCACGCCCACGTGACTTTTTCAAAGAGATCTCCTTTGAAAAAGTCACTTGGGCGTGACGATACTAGTGAGGAGATTAGAGTCAGGTGACACTGTGTGTGTGGTCTCGGCCGGGATCACACACGTTCTCAACAACCGCTGCTGTTACTGAATGTTAACTGTGAGTTTTTAATGTTCTTTGAATAAAACCTTGTTTTAATTTACTACACTATGGAGTTCTTCCTTTCCTCTTTCTGCCCCCATGCTTTTTAAATGGTTTGGAGAGGAAATAAGGCGCTGATAAGGACCTGAATGTGAAGGATTCAGAGGAGGAGAAGATCTCTGGCTGTGTCAGTGTAAGGCTGTTTTAACCTTTGCTTAAAGGTAAGGGGCTGGGGGAAACAACGAAGATTGGCACATTATACTGCATGGAGGAGATCACTGCTATTTAGCCTAAGGAGCTTACTGCTATTTGGAGGATTCACTTCTCATAAGAAATTACCACGCATAGAGACTGCATTGGACTGTTGCATTTGAGCACAATTATTTTGGATCACTGCACTAATCAGCATTTTTTGCAATTGCTGCACTTTTCTTTTTGGCCATATTTGAACATGGTATTTTGGACTTGTTTTGCAATTACTGCACTTTTCGATTTGGCATTATTTGCACACTCTTATTTGCACAATATTTTTTTGGTTATTCAATACCTGTCTTTAAGTACGGTTTCACTTATTTATTTATATTTTTATATGATTTATGAATTTTTACGTATTTATGAAAAGTGTTTTTTATAAGATATTGTATGCACTTTATTGTCTATTTTGCACAATATTACCTTGCACAGGAATGTTTATTTCACTATTTGATGCACTTTACGATTGAGTTTATTGGTATAGCATTATCTTTTGCTATACATTGTGGATTTTTCAAATCATTAACTTTCAAATGCTTTTAGGGAACCATCCTTTGGAGCCCCCCCTGAGGATTGGCATCCTTCTTACTAGCAAGCGCCACATATTTTTACCTTCCTATTTTTTACATATTTTTTACATATTTATTGTTTGTACTCGTAATCATCAGATCTCTTATTTATTGGCAATTTATTTATCAGCAAGTATTATCTATATTTATTTCTTCCAGCAAGTGCTGCTTGTTATTAATTAATATATTTTTTGAATTTTTTGCTAGCGCCCCATTTTATATATATTTGTATATATTTATTTTTACTGACTATTGGTGTGTGAACACTCTAATGGTGGCCGCAGCAGTTGTTGTTATATTTGATATGTTTTAATCCCTTATTGGTTTGCTTTTTTATCCCTTATTGGTTTTGCGCAGCTGGTTTCCCCCTTAATTTTTGACATTTGGGCACATTAAGAAGAACAATTTGTATACTGTGTCAAAACTGATTGCTCGTTGAGGTGTGAGAATTCTATTAGTAGTGACTTTTTGGTGCATTAGCAAAAAAGGTTATGATCCTGTTGCTAATGGAGCAGTGTACATTCTAATAATACTTATAATAGAGTGAGATACACATATTATATGTTCTAATTTTATTCCGTTAAAGGAATTCTGTGGAGAATGTGCTTACGTAGTAGTGTAAGCTCAAAAGCCTTAAAGTATATGTGAACCCTCACCTTGTAAAACAACTCATTCAGTTTAAAATAGAAATGCAAGGCAAAACATTTGCATGTGTGTGTATAAAATATATATTGAGATTGGGGTGATTAAACTCAAGTAGCATGTGCATTTACAATGAGCTGCGCCAGTCCAAACTGTAGTTTTAGGGTGTGGCAGCCCACTTTTATTGAGTAGAGGAAAAGTTCACTTATACACCAGTTGCCCACGCAGGGGTTTCTTCCACAAAGCATGAATTAACGAAAATACCAAGCCACCTGGCTTATGTGTTGGCAGCACTGCTGCTCCTCTTACCAGTCCTTTGACTGTGTCATTCAGCTCTCTCGCACACTTGGCTCTTTAGCCTTCAGTTGCAGCGCCCTGCTGTATGACCCACCTCTGGCTTAGGGATTGAGGTTCTCCTGACACCCCTGATTGGAGCTGACTTAAATTCTGGAACCGAGACCTGCTGGCTTGTGGCTGGGTCCTCTGACCCCTTGATGAGACCTCTGTCCCGTGGCTTCTGGCTGGGGTCCCCTAACCCAGGGTGAGACCTTCCATCTCCAAACTGGAAGCTGTCTCCAAAATGAGAGCTTTGAGCAATTCTCAGACCTGACTATATAATGACCCTGCACACTTGTGTAGTCAGCCAGGTTGCAGGCGTCTAGCAAAACCTGGACCCAGGATTGACCCTGGGTTACCTTTGCCTATAAACTTATGGCGACAGAGCCTCTCTCTATCACTATATTTATTTATTTATATATATATATACATACACACTCACTGTATTACCAAAATACACCTGCCTTTACACGCACATGAACTTTAATGGCATCCCAGTCTTCGTCCAGGGTTCAATATTGAGTTGGCCCACCCTTTGCAGCTATAACAGCTTCAACCCTTCTGGGAAGACTGTCCACAAGGTTTAGGAGTGTGTCTATGGGAATGTTTAAGCATTCTTCCAGAAGCACATTTGTCAGGCACTGATGTGGACAAGAAGGCCTGGCTCACAGTCTCCACTCTAATTACTCCCAAAGGTGTTCTACCCGGTTGAGGTCAAGACATACTGAGTGTGCGGGCCAGTCAAGTTCCTCCACCCCAAGCTCACTCATCCATGTCTTTATGGACTTTGCGTTGACCTCAACCCAATAGAACACCTTTCGGATGAATTAGGGTGGAGACTGTGAGCCAGGCCTTCTCATCCACATCAGTACATGACCTCACAAATGCGCTTCTGGAAGAATGGTCAAATATTCCCATAGACACACTCCTAAACCTTGTGGACAGCCTTTTCAGAAGAGTTGAAGCTGTCATAGCTGCAAAGGGTGGGCCAACTCAATATTAAACCCTATGGACTAAAGCCCTGTACACATGGGCAAAATGTCAAGAGACATTTGATAGTTTAAAAAAAAAAAAAACGGCCAACTTTCTGCCCGTGTGTATGTTGGTCTGTCCGACAGAAGCTGGGCCTTTGTCAGGCTTCTGTCGGATGTGCATGCTGGAAAACCAGCAGCCGACCGACTCCCGATCAGTGCTCTCAGCCAATGGCGGAGAGAGCTGATCATAGTGTTCTGGCGGGGGGCCATCTCCCTGTCAGAACACAACAGCTCAGTGGAGGAGATCGGTGGACTAACCTCGCAGCAGCTCCGACGGGAGCTGACTGTTTTTTTGTGGGTTGCACGAAAAAAACTGAATAGTGTTTACGCAGCTTTAGACTGGGATGCCATTAAAGTTCATGTGCGTGTAAAGGCAGGCATCCCAATTCTTTTGGTAATATAGTGTATCAGGAATATGAAAGGTTGGGGGTAACATACATTTTAATTAATACGTTATTTTGTATACAAGCTACAATCTTTGTATTATTTTGGCTGACTTGATATTCTATAAATGTATTTATTGGTATTTAAGTAAAGAGGTGGGGGGAAACAGTGCGGAACTTCTACTGCATTTATGTTTGCAGTCCAACCCGTGTGACAACTTTGGCTTCTCCCATAGATACAATGGAGAAATGAGTATAAAGGACATGAAGCATGTTAGCTGCAGGATTACCAAGTGAAAAAAAAAAACAAAAAAAAAGGAAAACTAAGGCAGCAACTTTGACTAAGGACTTCTAAACTACAATATACTACATTACTGTTTAGGGGTGTTTGGATATGCTTTAAAGGGGTTGTAAAGATTTGTTTTTTATTTTCTAAATAGGTTCCTTTAACCACTTCAGCACCGGACCAATTTGCAGCCAAAGGACCAGGCCCCTTTTTGCGATTCGGCACTGCGTCGCTTTAACTGACAATTGCGCGGTCGTGTGACGTGGCTCGCAAACAAAATTGGCGTCCTTTTTTTCCCACAAATAGAGCTTTCTTTTGGTGGTATTTGATCGCCCCTGCGGTTTTTATTTTTTGCGCTATAAACAAAAATAGAGCGACATATTTGAAAAAAATGCAATATTTTTTACTTTTTGCTATAATAAATATCCCCAAAAAATATATAAAAAAATGTTTTTTTCCTCAGTTTAGGCTGATACGTATTCTTCTACATATTTTTGGTAAAAAAATCGCAATTAGCGATTATTAATTGGCTTGCGCAAAAGTTATAGCGTTTACAAAATACGGGATAGTTTTATAGCATTTTTATTAATATTTTTGTTTTTACTAGTAATGGCGCCGATCAGCGATTTTTATTGTGACTGCGACATTATGGCGGACACATCGGACATTTTTGACACATTTTTGGGACCATTGTCATTTATACAGAAATCAGTGCGCGACCCCACGGCTAGGCAATTAAAGGGCACGTATATATACGTGCTTTTGCCTAGCCGTGCCATTCTGCCGACGTATATTTACATGCGGCGGTCGGGAAGCGGTTAAGCTAGTGCATTGTTGGTTCACTTACCTTTTCCTTCAATTGCCCTTCTAAATGTTTTTTTTCTTTGTTTTCTTTGTCTGAATTTATCACTTCCTGTTCGTCCTCAGTAAGCTGTTCAGTAAGCTGTTCTGGCTGACTAAACACCGCTCGGATGATGGTGTGAAGTTTACCGAGGAGAAACAGGAAGTGAGAAATTCAGACAAAGAAAAAAAACATTTAGAAGGGAAATCGAAGGAAAAGGTAAGTGAACCAACAATGCACTAGCTTAAAGGAACCTATTTAGAAAATAAAAAACTAACCTTTACAACCCCTTTAAGCCTGCCACTCCTCAGTACAAGTTTGGGCAACTTATTGTCTACGTGTCCTGAAAACTTTAGTAAACTATTCGCACATTCCATTTGGTAAGAAAAGATTAAGAATAGTGGAATATAACTGCAATATTTATCAGCTCAGCAGTATAAAAATGTACTTTAACTTGTCTGAGTGAACACAACAATTTTTATATTGAAATAATCTGAGGCTTTTTATTCACCGTCATTTTATGTGATTTTAAAATAACGCACTAAACGAAAACGCAGCTAAGCAAAGCATTTATTTTAGATTTGTCTGCATACTTTGTTTATGGTTTTGGCTTCTAGACAAACCTAGCACTTTGTTATCTCTGGAGGGGCCATAATGACTAAAGAAATAACCATTTTATCATCGGAAAACAGATTTTACCTCCTGCCTGGAAGTCATAGATAGAGCAAATGTTTTAATCTATGTGCCACCTTTTGCCGCGGTACCATTTCAGACAGTGCTGATACGGAAGGTTAGCTGGGTATACTTCATGTAGGCACACTTGATTCAGAGGATCACCATCCTGCTATACAACTATCCTGTCCCCTCTTGTAGCACATACTGGATATGTATTTTTCCTTTGCTTACTGGGAATGATGAATGGATCACAGTTAAAGGAAAAGATAAGAGGAAGGCTCCATTATTTTTCTTGAATTAGGGATACTGGCAAGATAAAGCTAACACATTCACAAGAAAATCTGCTACAGCCGAATTCTAGTGTAAAAGTATTCCCATGCTAGCAAATGGAGTAATTTATTAGCAATGGTTAATGTATAAAAGTACCACATGTACATTTTGAAATATTTATGGTAAAAGCCACTTCATGTGAGGACCCAGATCTGAACTTGCAACCTCTGCTTTGTTTTGCAGTATCTCTTCTTGCTGAGCCACATGAGATGCTGGACAGCTCCCTATCTGATTGCTATAACATTAAAAACCATCTAATAAGTGCTCCAAAAAAATTAAAGGATCACTAAAGATATATATATATTTTTTTTAAATAATAAACATGTTATACTTACCTCCACTGTGCAGCTCGTTTTGCACAGAGTGGCCCCGAACTTGGTCTTCTGGGGTCCCTCGGTGGCTGTCTCGGCTCCCCCCCACAAGGACTCAACACCTTCATGCGAGCTCCCTCGCATGGTGTGGAGTACTTGCGGCGTGCTCATGTGATACAGCCGGCGGCCTTAGCCACTCACTGCCGGCGGCCTTAGCCACTCACTGTATCACTTGGCCCCCGTGGGCCGCGTTATTGGATGTGATTGACAGCAGCGCGAGCCAATGGCTGCGCTGCTTTCAATCCATCCACTGTAACCAATCATCGACCAGGCTGAGCAGCGAAGAGGATGTCAGGGGCGAGCGCGGGACTTTGGAGGGGGTCAGGTAAGTAAAACGGGGGGGTTGGTATTGTCAGATGTTTTTTTCACCTTAATGCATAGAATGCATTAAGGTGAAAAAATGTTTACCTTTACAACCCCTTTAATTATATATGACATACTATAGATGGCATAATATTATTAAAGAAAAAGGAAAAAAAAAAAATATTTTTTTTGGAAAAAAATTCCAAGACCTGCAGGATCAAATGTTTAAGGTCACCACATGCCAAGAATGTAGGAAAAACACGAAACCCCCTTAATGTGTATCATATAAAAAAAGTTTATTACAAAAATAGTCTATTCAGTAAAAAGACTTAAGTCGTAAAAGACAAAAGTGTACATTAACATTTGTATGGATTACGATACATATACAGACACATGTAGGCTTTTTTGATGAACCTGACGTTTCCGGCTTGATACCCTTCTTCAGGGTTTTTTTTAACATACAGAGTCAGGTGTCTATTAGAGAAGCATATATATATATATATATATATATATATATATATATATATCAGTAAATAAGCATTAATACAGACAATATACAGTGGTGTGAAAAAGTGTTTGCCCCCTTCCTCATTTCCTGTTCCTTTGCATGTTTGTCACACTTAAGTTTTTCGGAACATCAAACCAATTTAAACAATAGTCAAGGACAACACAAGTAAACACAAAATGCAATTTGTAAATGAAGGTGTTTATTATTAAAGGTGAAAAAAAATCCAAACCATCATGGCCCTGTGTGAAAAAGTGATTGCCCCCCTTGTTAAAACATACTATAACTGTGGTTGTCCACACCTGAGTTCAATTTCTCTAGCCACACCCAGGCCTGATTATTGCCACACCTGTTCACAATCAAGGCATCACTTAAATAGGAGCTGCTTGACACAGTAAGGTCCACCAGAAGATCCTTAAAAGCTACACATCATGCCGAGACCCAAAGAAATTGAGGAACAATTGAGAAAGAAAGTAATTGAGATCTATCAGTCTGGAAAGGGTTATAAAGCCATTTCCAAAGCTTTGGGAATCCAGCGAACCACAGTGAGAGCCATTATCCACAAATGGCGAAGACATGGAACAGTGGTGAACCTTCCCAGGAGTGGCCGGCCGCCCAAAATTACCCCAAGAGCGCAGCGACGACTCATCCAAGAGGTCACAAAAGACCCCACAACAACGTCCAAGGAACTGCAGGCCTCACTTGCCTCAGTTAAGGTCAGCGTTCATGCCTCCACCATCAGGAAAAGACTGGGCAAAAATGGCCTGCATGGCAGAGTTCCAAGGAGAAAACCACTGCTGAGCAAAAAGAACATCAAAGCTCGTCTCAATTTCTCCACAACACATCTTGATGATCCCCAAGACTTTTGGGACAACATTCTGTGGACCGATGAGACAAAAGTGGAACTCTTTGGAAGGTGTGTGTCCAAGTATATCTGGCGTAGAAGGAACACTGCATTTCAGAAAAAGAACATTATACCAACAGTAAAATATGGTGGTGGTAGTGTGATGGTCTGGGGCTGTTTTGCTGCTTCAGGACCTGGAAGACTTGCCATGATAAAAGGAACTATGAATTCTGCTGTCTACCAAGAGATCCTGAAGGAGAATGTCCGACCATCTGTTCATGTACTCAAGCTGAAACGAACTTGGGTTCTGCAGCAGGACAATGATCCTAAACACACCAGCAAGTCCACCACCGAATGGCTGAAGAAAAACAAAATGAAGACTTTGGAGTGGCCTAGCCAAAGTCCTGACCTGAATCCTATTGAGATGTTGTGGTATGACCTTAAAAAGGCCGTTCATGCTCGAAAACCCTCTAATGTAACTGAATTAGGACAATTCTGCAAAGATGAGTGGGCCAAAATTCCTCCAGGACGCTGTAAAAGCCTCATTGCACGTTATCGCAAACGCTTGGTTGCAGTTGTTGCTGCTAAGGGTGGCCCAACCAGTTATTAGGTTTAGGGGGCAATCACTTTTTCACACAGGGCCATGATGGTTTGGATTTTTTTTCACCTTTAATAATAAAAACACCTTCATTTACAAATTGCATTTTGTGTTTACTTGTGTTGTCCTTGACTATTGTTTAAATTGGTTTGATGTTCCGAAACACTTAAGTGTGACAAACATGCAAAGGAACAGGAAATGAGGAAGGGGGCAAACACTTTTTCACACCACTGTATATGTATCAAGAATAGAATAAAAATAAAATTACATAAATGCACACAAAATGAACAGCGTAGATCACGTACCAAAGAATATCGGTAACCCATACAGTATGGGAACTGAGAAGGTCCCATATATCAGAGAAAATGGATGAATAAAACTGCTCCCATGTGGCCCCGACAATCCATAAGGATATCTCAGCGAAGGTCCAGAAAAGGTCCCCAGCAAAAGATCAAATGATCTGAAATAGGAGACAGAGTATATGGGGTATAGTACTATATTACCAACAAGGTTTTATTGGCATTATAAAAATGTATAAACAAAGGCACACTCAGCGTATATACCTGGGTGGAAAACATACAAAGGAATATCACCAGAAACAAGAGACACATCCAGTATTTGCAAATCTCAAACTTGGCTGGAAAATTCCAATGGGTATCCAGCCCAGGGAGTATACCTGTAGGGATGCATATGGATGGTGGGGTAGAGGGTGAGAGCGTATATGAAGCAAGACAACAGAACTCTGAGAGATCTCAAAGTGCTATGGCTTACCTCTGTTTGGTTACACGCCGAGTATGCCGATGATCAGAGCCATCGCAGCTGTGTTTACATGCCGCTGATGGCGCTGATAAATACCCAGGTGACGTCCGCGCATGCGCACTGGCAAGGGGATGTCACGCCGCACGTCCAGTGACAAAAAAGGTCACTGCGCATGTGCGTCACATCGGTAGCCCAGGCCAACTGTTCACCAAGCGCAGGATGCCGCCCCAAGGAGGCGTGACGGCAGCCTGCGCTTAGGGGACACCGACGCACAAACGAGCCCGATTATGCCAAAGTCATGAAAAAAGTGAAGGGGCATCCAGCGCCAAAGACACTGGATGTCCACCCAGTGCGCTGGGTGAGAGATCCATAGAAATAGGGAAAAACCACATAAGGGAGACGGCTGAAACTCAGATGGAAAAAGGGGAAGAAAGGACAGTAAAGGAGATTGATGTGGAGGAGATGAAGCCAGTAGAATACGCATAAAAGCATGTAGCACATACTGGATATGTATTTTTCCTTTGCTTACTGGGAATGATGAATGGATCACAGTTAAAGGAAAAGATAAGAGGAAGGCTCCATTATTTTTATTGGATTAGGGATACTGGCAAGATAAAGCTAACACATTCACAAGAAAATCTGCTACAGCCGAATTCTAGAGTAAAAGTATTCCCATGCTAGCAAATAGAGCAATTTATTGGCAATGGTTAATGTATAAAAGTACAATTTTGAAATATTTATGGTAAAATACACTTGAAGTGAGGACCCAGATCTGAACTTGCAACCTTGCAAATGAGAAGCTGGACAGATCCCTGCCTGATTGCTATAACATGAAAAACCATCTAATAAGTGCCCCAGAAAAATTAATTATATATATATATGACATACTATAGATGCCATTTACATAATATTATTAAAGTCTTTAGTGCAATCTTGAGTGCTATTTGTGCCTTTTTCCCAGGGTTCCTCCTGTGTATTCCACCCTCTGCTGTAATAATTCCACACCGCACTCTCCAGATGTTGATGACTCCCTTACTATACAGCAAGGAGAGTCAAGAAGGCTTGTAGGTCTTTAGGGGGACCTGTCCCACAATTCCTGATTTTTTTCCTGGTTGCTCTCAAGGATCTTGACTCCTCCTTATTACAATCCGATGTTTCTCCCAAAAGTTAATGGGCAGGCAGAGAAATATAAACGAGAGACAGCCTCTCATAGTATAAAAATCCTTTGGTAGGTTTATTCATTAAAATACAAATTAAAAAAGTGCCACTGAAGTAATACAATATAAAAAATTAAGGTGTGCAGGAAATGGACGCTGCCTAGAGTCTGGCGTGCGTTCCACTAGCAGTGACGCACGGGAACGCCAGCTTCCTTATACAATCTTGCCTTGTATTCTATTTCTTCTAAACTTTGAACCCTTTGCTCCTCCCATAAACTTCCTATTTAAGCCTTGCCTTTGCACTTCCTGTTTGCCATATTATTGTGCTCTCTCCAGCCAACATCTTGCTCTTGTCGTTCCTGCTGCCGTCCTTATCTTCTCTACTGCTAACTCTTGTCGCTCCTGCTGCCGTCTGTATCTTCTATACCGCTCGTTACTGACCTTTAGCTTTTTCCTCAACTATGCTTCTGCATGATCCCAACCTGCAACCACTTGTTAGCGACCTGTGGCTTGTTCACTGAATACTGTAGGTTTCTGTTTGATTCCTACCTGCTATATCTGCTACTGGATCCCAGCTTGCTCACATCCTGGTGGGGGTGACCTTGAAGACCACCATCAGGAGCTCTGGTGAATACCGGTAAGTGCTTAGACCCTGTACCTCAGGTGATACTGTGTCATCTGCCAGGGTAACCTGCATCTATACCTATCCTGTTAGTCGGTGGGAGCCTCTCTACTGCTATGGCTACTGGTTTCTGAGCCTGACCTCTGACCATGACACTTCATGAGCTGGGAGGCAAGTGTGGCCATTGATTACTTTCTTTGCCTTAGCAAATTTCAGAAGCACTAACTTTGTGGGTTGCTAAAGCAAGGACCGGCAGAATTTTGATCCATCTATGGGCAGGGTGGTTGTACAGAGGTTGATCTCTTGATCGACTTCTGTACAACCAGCTTGTTGAAAAATGTTTGCTTGATCAGGCCTCCAGCTATAGCCGGCGGTGCTGTTGAGTGTATTCTGATAACAGGAAAGCCTCCCCACTGTCAGAATACAATAGCTCTATGGGAGAGATTCCCCCATCCATACATTCGCTGGTTGAACAAAAAGTGAATCGTGTATGGCCTGCCTTAGTTTAAAGCTGAAATTTAGTTATTTTTTTTTCTATACATGAAATGTCATGTAGGTAGCTGTATCCTGGAAAAATATTTACTGCAGGAATGGCCAGTACTCTTCCTGTTTCTGAACTTCCAGAATTATGGGTGCAGGGATGCCCTGTTCTCTTCTTGCCTCTGAACTTTGGGCACTGTGAGGATTATTAGCTTTTGGCTAAAAAAAAAGTTGTCCCCTGTTTCCTTCTCCTCCATTGAGAAAAATTATTTAAATTGTTTACACTGCCTGTAGTATGATTTCTGAATGGGGGACAGGATCCTGTGACTCATCAGAATCCCCCCATTCAGTGATCCTGTTACAGGCAGTATAAACAATGAAGCAGGGGTTAACAGCTTTGGGCGGTTAGTTGTTAACCTCTGCAGTGCCAGAAATTCAGCTACAGGAAGAGGACAGGGTATCCCTGTAATGAAGATTTATTCAGGATCCAGCTGCCTACACAAGGTGGGGCAAACGCAATTAGAGGTAGGTAATGTCACTAAAACTGTACAGAAAAAAATGAGCTAAACTTCAGTTATATATTTCCTTGAGAAAGAAAAATATATTTAAAGCCCAATTGAGCTTGAGATTTAAATGAGATAAATGCATTAGAGTTGCACCAGAAAAAGAAAAAAAAAAAGGTGTGCAAAGACTTACAGTTAACTTACTAAAAATCAATCACAGCCTGAGTAGAAAAGCCTGTCCACTTCCACCATGCTGTACATACCCACCATGCTGTGGGTAAACAGTGATAAGGTTTCAGAAGTCTGACATGCCCCTTGCTGAGTCAGAGCCAGAGCCCTTCAATCAGTGGGGAGCACACAGGCTTTGCTGATTGCAGAGCCAAAGGTCTGACCCAGCAGGGGGCATGTGGAATCTCTGCAATAAGACCACTGCTTCCACACAGAGCAAGGGTATCGCTCTGCAGCTGTTAGATCAACATTACCCTGGCATCCTACATTATCCTATTCCTGAACCTAAAAATGATAATGACACCCAAGAAAGGGCTCCAATGAAGCAAATGAGCAGCAGGAAAGTGTGAAGTTAGTATAAGTAGGTTTGAGGGGTAGCAAGGGAGGATTCCTGGATCTTATATCTATAGTGAATTTCTATTATCTGTATTTATTACAGGTATTTATATAGCGATTTACACATACAGTATCTTTACACACTTTACATACACATCAGTCCCTGCTCTCAAGGAGCTCACAATTTACAATCCCTATCTAACATACATACATACTAGGGCCATTTTGGCCAGGAACCAATTAACCTACTAGCATGGCTTTGGAGTGTGGCACTACCCATGGGAAACCTACTCAAGCACAGGATGAACAAGCAAACCCTTTGCAGGTAGTGCCCAGACCAGGAATCGAACTGGGTGCAAGGCAGATGTGCTAACCACTAAGCACACATAAAACATTGAAGAAATATATATCTCCGCCTGCCCTTGTCTCAGAATTCAGCTGACTCCAGCCCTCCTCTAGTCCTCTTCCATGCACTGCCCTTTCAGCTTCACAGCCCTGCCACCAGCTTCTTCCTGGCAGCTGGGGGACTCTTGACTTCAGATGGTGGGGGTCTCTTGACATCTGATGTGGGGTAGGGGTGGGGGGTACTCTGGGCATCTAGTCTTACTGATACAACCAGCCATTTGAGGGCAACCATAATGCTGATAAGGCCGCCAAATAAATTGAGTTTGACACCCTTGCTTTATGTCCTATGCTCAACGCCCTATGTTGTTGGCCCCATAGGCTTCAAAATCATCAGTAATACACCCTACTCTAGGTGTGAATGCAGACTTAAGCTGGTCATAGATAATTCGTTTTTGATGATTCCTTCATCCATGCAAACAAAGTGGATGGAGGAATTCCCCCTTCTGGGATATTGTATTCTGACAGCAGAACTCTCCACTATCAGAATATACTGATCAGCGGCTACAGTTGCTGATCAACATTCTTATTCAACAGAAGTTGATTTAACGGTCAATTTCTGTCAACCAGAAATGGCCACACATGGAGCGAAATGTAGCTGGTCCCTGCTTAACTGGCTGAATTTCGATCCATTTATGGCCAGCTTTAGGCTGGTTCAGCAGGAACAATGGGCAGGCTGAATGTACCAAGTTGATTGATCTCTTAACTTGGGTACAACCAGCCTGCCGAATTCGCTTCCGATTAACCAAAGCGACTGCTGCAGCTGCTAGCGATAATCAGTCTTCTCCCGTCTGTGATGGCTTACCCCCCTCCGCCTGGAGAAGATAATTGCTGATTCCCCTGTCAGCGCTGTCTTTGTTGGTAGGGGGAATCGGTTGCATTCACGCTGTGTATGGCCGGCCTTAGACTACACTGAGCCTCTTTATGTGAAAACATCAAAACCATGAACATGTTTATCCCTTCTCATAAAATTGTTCAATGTGCATTTCTTGACCTCACATTATGCAATCTGCATTTTTTCATAATGTAATTATCTATGCAGGGAAGTCTTAAACGTGTTTTCTCTGTAATAGATCTTGAGGTAATGAAGCATAGAACAAGAGAAATGTATTAGGTATAAACAACAATTGAAAGAGAGCTGCAGTTTGGTTCTTGTGGATAGTGGTAGACTCTGTGTATACAGTGCCTTGAAAAAGTATTCATACCCCTTGACATTTTCCATATATTGTCATGTTACAACCAAAAATATAAATATAGTATTTTATTGGGATTTTATGTGATAGATCAACACAAAGTGGCACATAATTGTGAAGTGGAAGGAAAATGATAAATGGTTTTCCAAATGTTTTACAAATAAATATGTGAAAAGTGTGTTCATTTGTATTCGGCCCCCATTTACTCTGATACCCTAATTAAAATCTAGTGGAACCAAGCGCCTTCAGAAATCACCTAATTGGTAAATAGAGTCCACCTGTGTGTAATTTAATCTCAGTATAAATACAGCTGTTCTGTGAAGCCCTCAGAGGTTTATTAGAGAACCTTAGTGAACAAACAGCATCATGAAGGCTAAGGAACACACCATATAGGTCAGGGATAAAGTTGTGGAGAAGTTTAAAGCAGGGTTAGGTTATAAAAAAAATATCCCAAGCTTTGAACATCTCATGGAGCACTGTTCAATCCATCATCAGAAAATGGAAAAAGTACGGCACAGCTGCAAACCTACCAAGACATGGCCAGCCACCTAAACTGACAGGCCGGGCAAGGAGAGCATTAATCAGAGAATCAGCCAAGAGGCCCATGGTAACTCTGGAGGAGCTTCAGAGAGCCACAGCTCAGGTGGGAGAATCTGTCCACAGGGCAACTATTAGTCATGCACTCCACAAATCTGGCCTTTAAGGAAGAGTGGCAAGAAGAAAGCCATTGTTGAAAGAAAGCCATAAGAAGTCCCGTTTGCAGTTTGTGAGAAGCCATGTGGGGGACACAACAAACATGGAAGAAGGTGCTATGGTCAGATGAGACCAAAATTGAACTTTTTGGCCTAAAAGCAATGTGCGATAGAAAACTAACCATCCCCACTGTGAAACATGGTGGTGGCAGCATCGCGTTGCGGGGTCGCTTTTCTTTAGTAGGGACAGGGAAGCTGATCAGAGTTGATGGAAGATGGATGGAGCCAAATACAGGACAATCTTACAAGAAAACCTGTCAGAGTCTGCAAAAGACTTGAGACTGGGGCGGAGGTTCACCTTCCAGCAGGACAACGACCCTAAACATACAGCCAGAGCTGCAATGGAATGGTTTAGATCTAAGCATATCCATGTGTTAGAATGTCCAGACCTAAATCCAATTGAGAATCTGTGGCAAGACTTGAAAATTGCTGTTAAAAGATGCTCTCCATTCAATCTGACAGAGCTTGAAAAATGGACAAAAACCTTTCACCAGCGAAAGGCGGTTCTACAAAGTATTGACTGGGGGCTGAATACAAATGCACGCCACACTTTTCAAATATTTATTTTTTTAAAGTTTTGAAAAACATTTATAATTTTTCTTCCACTTCACAATTATGTGCCACTTTGTGTTGGTCTATCACATAAAATCCCAATAAAATACATTTACGTTTTCGGTTGTAACATGACAAAATGTGGAAAATTTCAAGGGGTATGCATATTTTTCAAGGCACTGCAGGTTGAATTATAATTCCTTGCGTTCCTTGTTCCTGTGAAATGACAGGCCATGTCCAAAATAATAATCAACGTTCCATTTGTTTAAATTAAAATATCAGGGCACATAGTGCCGAGCCTTTAGCCATTACAGATAATTGACTCATTTATTTGCATTAGTTATGCATTTGTCAATACAGAACTTCCCACATTTCCGTTATGATAGATTAAAAGCAGCTCTTCTTGGAATGCCATATTGCATTTCGCCTGTGTTGAAAATTTGGCTGCTATTTTTTGTAATTTTCTTGATGAGTAGTTCACTGCAGAGTAATTAAATTACCGACGGAGAACGTGAAAGGTAATAATATGCATAACGTGCTTATCTTTTTTAAACACAGTTTAGGGTTTTCTTCTTCTTTTTTTTTTTTTTGTAGAACAACCAAGTTTGGTGACATGGCCTTCTACAAGTCTCTTAAAGAGACCCTGTCACCAGACAGTTCATTTCCACCAAAATCTTCCCAATAAAATGATATTCTTGGGTGGTGTTGATGAGCACCTAGTACAAAGATTCATATCACTTTGAAACGTTTATTGGTTTAGAGCGGGGGGCCGGATGCGGCCCTTTGCTTGCCTTTTTTCGGCCCTTGGGGCACTTTTTCTTCCACTGATACAAGACACTATTCCTTACACTGACACCAACAATGGGGCAATATTCCTGCTACTGACATCAACGATGGGGCACTATTTATCCCATTGACACCAACAATTGGTCACTATTCCTCAAACTGACACCAACGATGGAGCACTAATTATCCCACTGACACTAATGATAGGGCACTATTCCTCCACCTGATCACAATGGCGGGGCACTATACCTCCCACTGATCGCAATTACGGGGCACTATTTCTTCCACTGATGCCAATGATGGGGCACTATTCCTCAAACTGACACCAATGATGGGGCAATATTGCTCCAACTGACACCAGACATAGATTACTATTCCTCCCCCTAATACCTTGTGTAGACATCCAAAAAACCCTTGGACTGCTGCCACTATCTTGGATGTGGTGTCAACAGTCCTAGCAGAGAGCTGTCATTCAAATTACACTCTGTAGTATTCTCCTTCACTCCTCTGCCTGCAGCTACAGGTTTATGTATTAAGGTGAGGGAGAAGCGCAGGAGCTGGGCCAGCACAGACAGTAATTTCTCCCAGAAAAAGTGTGCGACAGAGTGCTATGATTTTTTTGCAGGTGAACAAATATGCATTTACAATTTTTTTTTTTAGGAGTCTGGAAAGCATTGCACCCATGATCAGCAGATTGTGAGTGCAATCCTTTCTACCTTACTAGGGCAGTCCTTACTACTACAGACTGTCAGTGTAAGCTGTCTGCCTGTACATCATACATTCGTGACAGGAAGTAACCTGGTAATTCATTGAGAACTACAAGCCCACAGCCGCAAAGGCAGGGTTCTGTGAATCAATGACGCAGCCATGTGGGAGGAGCCCTGTATGGCCACACTTTTTTCAAATAGTGACAGCAGGTATGGGGAGAAGATCCCCAGCCTGCTGTCACAGGCAGTGCAGGGATCAGGGAGCGGCTGCAGGATCGGGAACATGTTACTGTACATGTTCCAGCCTAAGTGGAACATGAACTTATCCTTTAAAGTACACCAGACATTTAGTAGTAAATGTGGTGCTACCCCCATATAAGCCGCTGCTTAGGATGAGTCCGCTGTTCTTTGCCAGCCCCTCTGACACACTAGGTTGAGTTTACACAGCATGCAATATCACAGAAAATCTTTATTTTGTTCTTCTGTCAACTATTTTTGGGACCTTTGAAGAAAGGTTGGTGCACCTAATGACAGTTTTAGTAAACCAGCATGCAGTACAAGTGTGGTAAAGATTAAGTAAAATTTAGGTATAGGTGTGGTACAGGTGCAGTATACATAACATCCTGTCACCAGTAATTTATCTACTACTAGCAGTGTGAACAATGGCCAATGAGCCCTCTCACCAATCCCTGTGGTGCAGCTGTGAACTCTCACTGTAGAAGGGGACCTCTTAGTCTCTGCACAGAATGCCTCCGGTGATCATTGATGGGAAGTAGAGGGTGAGAGGATGCTCTATGTACACCAGGACCGAAGTGCACATCTTGGCTCCCATTCTGTAAAGAGGAAGAGGTTTCTAGTGCAGTTTAGTAAAAGCTGTTTCACCACTCTCCTTCCCCCTCTATGTCCTAGGGAAACTGTATTGCAAAGGTCAATACGTCCCATTCTGTGCTTGATGTCTCAGAATACGATTCCCATGAGCCTCAGCATTCTGCATAGAAGTCCATAGTCTTTCTTGGCTATAGTTCTCCCTCTGCTGACTGGAGGGGATAGTGCAATACAACATTCCGCATAACAGTAGAAATTGAAAGTAAAGAGGAAAATGTCTCCTTCTCCATGTTTCTCATGTTTCTGTAGTCCAGAACCTGGCCACATAAATATAATGCTATGGGGAAGGGGGGGGGGAGGTAAAGTAGACAGTATACTGTAGTTGCAGTGGTGGCTGGTGAAGTTTTAGGATGGGCCCTTCCTTTTTGGCCCCTCTCACTTTTCATAAGCCCAACCCCTTATAGAATCCACCCACTCAGCCAACTGTATTCCACTTGCTTCCACCCATAGTGTCAGGAGTGTACAGCCCCAGCATTACAGGACAGAGTAAATAGCTCAGCATCACAGATCATGGTATATAGCGCAGCCTCACAGATCATGGTATATAGCGCAGCCTCGCAGTTTATAGTATATAGCACAGCCTCACAGATAGGCGCAAACAAACTGAAGAATTACACGGTTAGTAATGAAGGACTCTAAATAGGCATTTATCAGGTGATTATGTGTCATTACTGCTAGATAAAATATAGAAAATGTTAATGTTTAAGTCAACTGCATTCTGCACACTGTAAATCGCACATGTCTGGATTCTGCACACTGTAAATCACACATGTCTAGATTCTGCACACTGTAAATCGCACATGTCTAGATTCTGCACACTGTAAATCGCACATGTCTGGATTCTGCACACTGTAAATCGCACATGTCTAGATTCTGCACACTGTAAATCGCACATGTCTGGATTCTGCACACTGTAAATCGCACATGTCTAGATTCTGCACACTGTAAATCGCACATGTCTAGATTCTGCACACTGTAAATCGGACGTCTGCATTCTGCACACTGTAAATCGCACATCTCTACAATAATCAACCACATTGTTTCAATGCACTAAATAACTGTGCTGGTACAAGCATGGATATGGGGCTTCTGACACTTTTCCAACTTTCTTGATGTGCAGATTTGTTTCAGGTCAATAATTTAAAAGTTAACAGACAGCCTGCATAACAGCTACACAAGTAGCATCAGAAGAATGTCAGAACCTGCAGCCTCCATATAATTATTATTATTATTTCAGGTACTTATAGAGCACCGTCAATTTATGCAGCGATTTACATAAAAATTGTACATTCACATCATATTCCTCTTGTGACATGGTTATATTAAGCCGCATGGATGGGTACAAACTTCTTTTTTTCTATACATCACAAACAGTTACAGGCAATGTAAAAAGGTCAATAATTTAATGTCTGTGAATCTATAGCAAAGTCTGATCAGATTCCATGAGAGGCTATGAACTTAGTAGGGGGGCAGTCCTATTTGGAGTTGCGGTGGGTCGGCCGCTCAGCGGGCACAGCGGGGACACAGTGCGGACCGGGACACCTCCTCCCCAGACATTGCAGAGTGCTCCGCTCAGGCCGTGCGAGGTGCCGACGTCACTTCGGTTTCCATCTGGTCTCTGGAACAGGGAAGCCGGGAGTAACTTACTACGGGCGGATGCTGCTCGGCGCGATGGATTGCGCCACAAGGCGGGTTAAAAGCCTGCAAATGAAGCGCCTCATCTGCAATCTCGTGATTGCATAGACTTGGCGCTTCCCATAGTGCACTGTGTCCGGCGCCCGAACACAGTGCACTTAAGGACCCTTTTTTCTATTTTTTTCTATTTTTTTTTATTTTTATTTATGTGACTGCTTGGAGGGGGTGTTCTATCACTGTGTAGTTGGCTGCACAGTAAAATGCAGTCACTGTGACCAAGAAGGCATCAACACCTGTATATGTAAGGAGCAAAAAAATTAAATTGCCCAACAAAGTACATTAATGTTTACAAAAACATTTACAAAAACCTTTCTGTCAATGAACTCAGAGCTGAGTGTCATCATTCTCCGCTGGGGCAGCTGCTGTTACACACTATGTCCACACAGTCTTCTGGAGTCCGGATCTCCCCAGCTGAAGCTGAGACCCCAAGGTGAGCTGGTGATATGGGGTGTGGGTTGTGAGAAGAGGCTGGAGGAGTGTTTGTGTCTGCCCTGCCACCGTGTGCTGGTCTGACAGAAAATGCTGTCTCCACCACCACCCAGGTATAGTGTAGCTGACCTGATAAAAGGGGGGATTGCAGAATCCAGGCATGTGCTATATACAGGTTGCAGAATCCAGGTGAGTGCTATATACAGGTTGCAGAATCCAGGCATGTGCTATATACAGGTTGCAGAATCCAGGCATGTGCTATATACAGGTTGCAGAATCCAGACATGTGCTATATACAGGTTGCAGAATCCAGGCGTACAGGGTGCCGAAGCCAGGCGTGTGCTATATAAAGGTTTCAGAATCTATATACAGGTTTCAGAATCCAGGCGTGTGCTATATACAGGTTTCAGAATCCAGGCGTGTGCTATATACAGGTTGCAGAATCCAAGCGTGTGCTATATACAGGTTGCAGAATCCAGACGTGTGCTTTATACAGGTTGCAGAATCCAAGCGTTTTGCTTTTAGGCCAAAAAGTTCATCTGACCAGAGTACCTTCTTCCACATGTTTGCTGTGTCCCCCACATGGCTTCTCGCAAACTGCAAATGGGACTTCTTATGGTTTTCCTTCAACAATGGCTTTCTTCTTGCCACTCTTCCATAAAGGCCAGATTTGTGGAGTGCACAACGAATAGTTGCCCTGTGGACTAGACATGGGAACTGTCAAAAAATTTGTTTAGTTTCGTATATAAAAAAATTCAAATTCGTGTACGAAATTCGTTCGAATTCGTACGAAATACGAATTTCGTACGAATCGTAAAAAAAAATTTGAATCGTTACGAATCGTTAGTAAAGTTACGAATCGGTACGAATAGTTACGAATCGTTAACGCGGATAATGAATTGTCGGTTCCCGTAACACAGAGAACAATTCGAATCCAACTACAAATATCGAATTTCAACTAATACGAAAGAAATTATTATAGCGGATATAACGAATGCTTCGAATGATTCAAATGAATTCGAGATTCAGTATATCTAATATAGAGAACTGTTCCTGCACAAAGTGTCATTTTTGCTGGAAAAAAAGCTATTTAAAATCACTCGCGGCTAATGAATTGTCGGCTCTGTAACACAGAGAACAGTCATTCATTGATAAAAAAAAAAAAAAAAAGCGTGGGGGTCCCCCCAAATTCAATAACCAGGCCCTTCAGGTCTGGTATGGATATTAAGGGGAACCCCAGCCAAAAAAAAAAAAAAAAAATGGCGTGGGGTCCCCCTAAATATCCATACCAGACCCTTCAGGTCTGGGGTGGATTTTAAGGGGAACCCCGGCCAAAAAAAAATGGCGTGGGGTCCCCCTCAAAATCCATACCAGACCCTTTATCCGAGCACGCAACCTGGCAGGCCGCAGGAAAAGAGGGGGGACGAGAGCGCCCCCCCCCTCCTGAACCGTACCAGGCCACATGCCCTCAACATTGGGAGGGTGCTTTGGGGTCCCCCCCAAAGCACCTTGTCCCCATGTTGATGGGACAAGGGCCTCATCCCCACAACCCTGGCCATTGGTTGTGGGGGTCTGCGGGCGGGGGGGGGCTTATCGGAATCTGGAAGCCCCCTTTAAACAAAGGGGACCCCCAGATCCCGGCCCCCCCCCTGTGTGAAATGGTAAGGGGTACAAAAGTACCCCTACCATTTCACCAAAAAAGGTGACAAAAATGGTAAAAATGACAGGAGACGGTCTTTGACAATTCCTTTATTAAAATCTTCTTTCTTCTTTCTTCTTCTTCCTTTCTTCATCCTTCGGTTTCTTCATCTTCTCTTCCGGCATCTTCTTCCATCTTCTTCTTCTTCCTCCGATCCGCTTCTTCTTCCTCCGGTCTTCTCCTCCTTCTCGTCCGGCATCTTCTTCCATGGCGTCGGCGTCTGTTCTTCTGTCGGGCCGCTCCTCGCAATGGGAGGCTCCCGCTGTGTGAGGCTTCGCTCCGTCTGACAGGTCTTTTATAACGGAGGGCACCTGGTGACCCCGCCCCCCCTCTGACGTCATGGGGAAAGCCATAGGGAAGTCCCCATGACGTCCCCGTGCGTCAGAGGGGGGCGGGGTCACCAGGTGCCCTCCGTTATAAAAGACCTGTCAGACGGAGCGAAGCCTCACACAGCGGGAGCCTCCCATTGCGAGGAGCGGCCCAAGAAGAGACACCGACGCCATGGAAGAAGATGCCGGACGAGAAGGACGAGAAGACCGGAGCAAGAAGAAGCGGATCGGAAGAAGAAGAAGAGGATGGAAGAAGATTCCAGAAGGAGAAGATGAAGAAACCGAAGGATGAAGAAAGGAAGACCAGAAGAAAGAAGAAAGATTTTAATAAAGGAATTGTCAAAGACCGTCTCCTGTCATTTTTACAATTTTTGTCACTTTTTTGGTGAAATGGTAGGGGTACTTTTGTACCCCTTACCATTTCACACAGGGGGGGGCGGGATCTGGGGGTCCCCTTTGTTAAAGGGGGCTTCCAGATTCCGATAAGCCCCCCGCCCGCAGACCCCCACAACCAATGGCCAGGGTTGTGGGGATGAGGCCCTTGTCCCCATCAACATGGGGACAAGGTGCTTTGGGGGGGACCCCAAAGCACCCTCCCAATGTTGAGGGCATGTGGCCTGGTACGGTTCAGGAGGGGGGGCGCTCTCGTCCCCCCCTCTTTTCCTGCGGCCTGCCAGGTTGCGTGCTCGGATAAAGGGTCTGGTATGGATTTTGAGGGGGGGGGCCCACACCATTTTTTTTTTTTTTTTTTTTTTTTGCTGGGGTTCCCCTTAATATCCATACCAGACCTGAAGGGCCTGGTTATTGAATTTGGGGGGACCCCCACGCTTTTTTTTTTTTATCAATGAATGACTGTTCTCTGTGTTACGGAGCCGACAATTCATTAGCCGGCAATAGCCGTGAGTGATTTTAAATAGCTTTTTTTCCTGCAAAAATGACACTTTGTCATTCGAATCATTCGAATTCATTCGAATCATTCGTTATATCGCTATAATAATTTCTTTCGAATTAGTTGAAATTCGATATTGGTAGTTTGATTCAAATAATTTGGAGCTGAAATTCGTAAACTGAATTTTTCCTGCAAAAATTACACTTTGTCATTCGAATCATTCAAATTCATTCAAATCATTTGTTACATCCGCTATAATAATTTCTTTCATAATAGTTGAAATTCGATATTTGGTAGTCGGATTCTAATCATTTGGCGACGAAATTCGTAAACGGAATTTCGTATTCCGTACGGAATTCGTATTCGAAAAAATTCGTACTACGGATTCGTAAATTCGTACGAATTTTGAAAAATTCGTACTAATTACGAATTCGTACAAAACTAATCGCACATGTCTAATGCTCTCCTTGCCCGGCCTGTCAGTTTAGGTGGACGGCCATGTATTGGTAGGTTTGCAGCTGTGCCATACTCTTTCCATGGATTGAACAGTGCTCCTTGACATGTTCAAAACTTGGGATATTTTTTTATAATCTAACCCTGTGTCTTCTCCACAACTTTATGTCTGTCTGGTGTTTTCCTTGGCCTTCATAATGCTGTTTGTTCACTAAGGTTCTCTAACAAACCTCTTAGGGCTTCACAGAACAGCTGTATTTATACTGAGATTAAATTACACACAAGTGGACTCTATTTACTTATTAGGTGACTTCTGAAGGAAATTGGTTCCACTTGATTTTAGGTAGGCGTATCAGAGTAAAGGGGGCTGAATACAAATGCATGTCACACTTTTCAGATAATTATTTGTAAAAAATTTGGAAAACCATTTATCATTTTCCTTCCACTTCACAATTATGTGCTACTTTGTGTTGGTCTATCAGATAAAATCACAATAAAATACATTTACGTTATTTTGGTTGTAACATGACAAAATTTGGAAAATTTCAAGGGGTATGAATACTTTTTCAAGGCACTGTAGCATCTCAGGTAGATGTATCTATTGACTATAGTGTTTATATCCATCTATTACAGCAAGTAATTAAGGCCTCCCTGTTGCCTGCAATGCCAGATGCTTCTCTGTTACATACAGGGCCCCAAGACATTTTAATTCAGCCTTTCTCAACCTTTTCACCCCCTTCCTGCCCACACAAATTTTCAGCTTTCAGCAGTGTCGCATTTTGGATGACAATTGTGCGGTCATGCAACACTGTACCCAAGCAACGTTTTTACCTTTTTTTGGGGGCAGACAGAGCTTTCTTTTGGTGGTATTTAATCACCACTGGGTTTCTATTTTTTTGCTAAACAAATGAAAGACCGTTTCTGTTATACAGTGTTATACAATGTTGTAAATAAGTAAGTTTTCTCCTGTACTGATGAGGCTGCACTGATGAGGTGGCATTGACGAGGTGGCACTGATGAGGAGGCACTAATATGCAGCACTGATGGACATTGATAGGTAGCACTGATATGGAGCGCTGATAAGCAGCACTGATAGGTGGCACTGATGGGCACTGATGGACGGCACTGATAGGTTGCACTGATGAGGAGGCACTGACTGGCATCACTGATGGGCACTGAAAGGCATCACTGGTGGGCATCACTGATGGGCTCTGGTGGGCATCACTGATGGGCATCACTGATGGGGCTGCACTGATAATCAAGAAAAAAAAGATCCCCCTCCCCCTGTCAGCATGAATAGAGGAATGCCGATAACTGACACTTTCTAGTTACGCTGTGATCAGCTGTGATTGGACACAGCTGATCACATAGTAAAGAGCCTACGTTATAGGCTCTTTACCATGATTGAAGATGTGATGTGTTGGTATATGGTAGAAACAATTCGGGTTTGTGTATGGTATGAACAACTACATATTCATGGGTTGGGGGAGCATGAAAATTCTAAATTACATTGCGATTGCTTATGTTAGCATTTGGTGCTTATACAGTAATGTTGGGAAGTTATTCACAAACTGTGCTTTAGTTACCAGTGGGTTTAAGCAGGACAGAATAAAGCCACAGCCAATTTAGAAACCCGCTTTAACAAAGTCTAAAAATCTACTTTCTTTGCCTGTGTATCTGACCCAGACTATGAGGACACTCAGAGATTTATTGGCTTAGCAGAGACATCTAAATGTAGAACTATTACAATGCATTCTACTTGTCTTTTTCCTATAATTTCTGGCAAATCATACAGAAAACTATTCAACACTTATTTATGTAAGAAGAATAGAAATGAAACTGTTTAAATTCCATATATTTATGACAAACCCTTGAAATAATTGTGGCTGCTTAAAGCTATAGTTTAGAGCTAGATCGATTCATGTACAAATGCTTTTTGCACAATAGAATATCTGGAACACCTCTGCCTGCCCATTAACTTTTGGGAGAAACATCGGATTGTAATAAGGAGGAGTCAAGATCCTTGAGAGCAACCAGGAAAAAAATCAGGAATTGTGGGACAGGTCCCCCTAAAGACCTACAAGCCTTCTTGACTCTCCTTGCTGTAGAGTAAGGGAGTCATCAACATCTGGTGAGTGCGGTGTGGAATTATTACAGCACAGGGTGGAATACACAGGAGGAACCCTGGGGAAAAGGCACAAATAGCACTCAAGATTGCACTAAAGACTTTTATAATATTATGTAAATGGCATCTATAGTATGTCATATATATATATAATTAATTTTTCTGGGGCACTTATTAGATGGTTTTTCATGTTATAGCAATCAGGCAGGGAGCTGTCCAGCTTCTCATTTGCAAGGTTGCAAGTTCAGATCTGGGTCCTCACTTCAAGTGTATTTTACCATAAATATTTCAAAATTGTACTTTTATACATTAACCATTGCCAATAAATTGCTCTATTTGCTAGCATGGGAATAGTTTTACTCTAGAATTCTGCTGTAGCAGATTTTCATGTGAATGTGTTAGCTTTATCTTGCCAGTATCCCTAATCCAATAAAAATAATGGAGCCTTCCTCTTATCTTTTCCTTTAACTGTGATCCATTCATCATTCCCAGTAAGCAAAGGAAAAATACATATCCAGTATGTGCTACATGCTTTTATGCGTATTCTACTGGCTTCATCTCCTCCACATCAATCTCCTTTACTGTCCTTTCTTCCCCTTTTTCCATCTGAGTTTCAGCCGTCTCCCTTATGTGGTTTTTCCCTATTTCTATGGATCTCTCACCCAGCACACTGGGTGGACATCCAGTGCCTTTGGCGCTGGATGCCCCTTCACTTTTTTCATGACTTTGGCATAATCGGGCTCGTTTGTGCGTCGGTGTCCCCTAAGCGCAGGCTGCCGTCACGCCTCCTTGGGGCGGCATCCTGCGCTTGGTGAACAGTTGGCCTGGGCTACTGATGTGACACACATGCGCAGTGACCTTTTTTGTCACTGGACGTGCGGCGTGACATCCCCTTGCCAGTGCGCATGCGCAGACGTCACCTGGGTATTTATCAGCACCGTCAGCGGCATGTAAACACAGCTGCGATGGCTCTGATCATCGGCATTCTCGGCGTGTAACCAAACAGAGGTAAGCCATAGCACTTTGAGATCTTTCAGAGTTCTGTTGTCTTGCTTCATATACGCTCTCACCCTCTACCCCACCATCCATATGCATCCCTATAGGTATACTCCCTGGGCTGGATACCCATTGGAATTTTCCAGCCAAGTTTGAGATTTGCAAATACTGGATGTGTCTCTTGTTTCTGGTGATATCCCTTTGTATGTTTTCCACCCAGGTATATACGCTGAGTGTGCCTTTGTTTATACATTTTTATAATGCCAATAAAACCTTGTTGGTAATATAGTACTATACTCCATATACTCTGTTTCCTATTTCAGATCATTTGATCTTTTGCTGGGGGCCTTTTCTGGACCTTCGCTGAGATATCCTTATGGATTGTCGGGGCCACATGGGAGCAGTTTTATTCATCCATTTTCTCTGATATATGGGACCTTCTCAGTTCCCATACTGTATGGGTTACCGATATTCTTCGGTACGTGATCTACGCTGTTCATTTTGTGTGCATTTATGTAATTTTATTTTTATTCTATTCTTGATACATATATATTGTCTGTATTAATGCTTATTTACTGATATATATATATATTATGGTCGGAGCCCTCGGTCCTTAACGATGTGAAGGAGCAAACATAAACACGCCACAAGACAGACAACAAACTAGACCTGAAGTGTGCCCTGGTCTACCGTAAGGTAAGCCCTGGTGAGCTGCGCCGTGAGGCCCTTTCTGCTAGTAGAGTAGTTAAGAAAAGGGCGCTTACCTGAGGAGTAAGGGCTGTTTCTGTAGATAAACGTGTTGGTGTGTTCTGAGAAGGGGATTGGGTGGGCGGGTACGGCGCGCTGGAACCGACACCGGCCTCTTGGAGAGGTCTGGTGTATATACCCTCCGGGCTCCTCCCATAATTGCAGGCCACCATACTGGCCTTCCTATTTATGGTCGGAGCCCTCGGTCCTTAACGATGTGAAGGAGCAAACATAAACACGCCACAAGACAGACAACAAACTAGACCTGAAGTGTGCCCTGGTCTACCGTAAGGTAAGCCCTGGTGAGCTGCGCCGTGAGGCCCTTTCTGCTAGTAGAGTAGTTAAGAAAAAGGGCGCAAAGACTTGTTTTTAGGGAGGTAATGATTTATTGTTTGGCAAAAGATTGTAAGACTGGTTGTGCCGTGAAGGTGGTGACTCAGCCTAGGGTTAGTTGAGACCAGTGAGGGATGGCAGCCATGGTCGAATCGGCTCCGGGTTCCTGGGAAAAGAACAACGGGAAATTGAATCGGGACAGCGCGTCAGCTGAGGTGTTACACTTGCCCGGGATGTGGATGCAGAGGACCTTGAACTGGTTTAGCAGGGATAATTGTACCAGCCTGCGCAGGAAGGCCATAATGGTCAAGGACCTGGACCGGCCTTTGTTTATGATGTCAGCTGTGGCCTGATTGTCAGTGGAGAAAACCACCGTCTGGCCTGCCCAACTGCTTCCCCAGGTTTGTGCTGCTGCCACTATTGGGTATAGTTCGAATAGGGAGGAGGACTGGCTGAAACCGGGGATTGCCAAGATTTCTGGCGGCCATGGACCGGCAAACCAGTGGGGGCCAAAAATAGCTGCGAAGCCCGTGGAGGCAGCGGCGTCAGTGACAATCCGGGGAGAAGAGGGAGATGCTGCCGGAATGAACATGGAAATGCCATTCCAGTCAGCCAGGAAGTGGTCCCACATGGAAAGGTCGGCTATAGCTGCCTGATCAAGTCTGAAGATCTGGTCTGGGTCTTGACATCCTGTGAGGAAAACTAGGAGGCGGGAGACAAAGGATCGTCCCTGAGGGATGACTCTCACTGCGAAATTTAACATCCCGAGTAAGGACTGAAGTTGCCTCCTGGAGCACCCCTGGGTGGCCGTGAAGGAATGAATGATTTCCCTGATGCGAGTCAACTTGTCTGGTGGTAGGCTGGCCTGCATGGCCTGAGTGTCGAGTATGACGCCTAAGAAGTTGATGCGATGTGCTGGGCCTTCTATCTTCTTCTCCGCTATGGGGACATTGAGGTTGGAGAAGACCTCCCTTAGACTCGTGAGGTCTACCGGGGGACGGTTGGGGTCTTCGATAAGCAGAAAGTCGTCCAAGTAATGGATCACTTTCTGACAGGATGCGTGGTGCGAGAGAATCCAGGACAGGGACTGTGCAAACGTGTCAAAGAGCCATGGGCTGCTTTTGGATCCAAAGGTCAGTTTCGTGGCGAAGTAGTACTGACCTTTCCACCTGACTCCGTGCCAGCGCCACAGACACGGCTGGATTGGTAGCAGCTTGAAGGCGTCTGCGACGTCTGCTTTGGAGAGCCAGGCGCCCTCGCCTGTGTCTAGGATGGCCTGGATAGCAAGGTCGACAGAAGAATATTTGAGTGAAAATTCTTGTGAGGGTATAAGGGAATTTAAGCTAGGTGTGTGAGAAGAATAAGGCGCGGACAAATCATAAATTAACCGGAGTTTATTTGAAAATTTCCCTTTTACAAGCCCGATAGGGCTAACTCTCCAAACGGAAAACGGTGGGTGAGAGAAGGGGCCGATCATGTACCCTCGGTCAAGTTCGTTTTGTAGTAGGGTACTGATGGCTTCCTCGTCGGTGGCTGCTGACAGCAGGTTTTTGCACTCGTGGGTGGTGTCGGGGAGTGTGATAAGCCCCGTGTGGAAGCCTGTGGTGAAGCCTTGTACCAGAAAGGCTGCTAGTGAGGGTGATGGGTGTGAGGTGAGGTAGGACTGCAGCCATCCGATATCAATACGGCTTAGTCAGGCTGAGCTGAGCTTGTTGATCCCGCAGGTGATCCTGGGGTGGGCTTTGCGGCAAATGAGGCAGACGTGGAGGAGTCTGCAACGTGAGAAGTTGCAGATCCCCAAATTGAAATTGTTGCATATCGGCGCCCCTCCTAATGTTCGGACGGGCCGTCCGAGTCTGTCCTCCTGGGGGTGTGGTGGGGTTGCGTCTGAATGCTGGGATGTGTGCGGGGCAGAGGGGAAGTTGGGGAGGCGTCTACCATCGGGTTCTGAACACCAATTGGCGGTGTGGGTGGAGGATTGGCAGTTAGCGCACAGCGGGGAGCGGAGGCCGGCGAAATGGCGACAGAAGAGTTCGGTGTCGATGGCGCTCCAGTCCGTGGTTGCCTGAAACTGACTGAGCTTGGCTGCTGCCTTTGCTGAAAAGGAGCGATGGTAGTCGTAGAAGGCGCTGCCTCCGTACTTGTACCTTAATCTGTGACAGCATGAAGGTAGAGGTCTAGTTCTTCCCTCCTGTCGGGTTTGATGGAACAGATGACATCCCGAAACATGCCGAAAGCAAGTACGAATTCCGTCACCGTGAGCTTTCGTGTAAGCCTGTGGTCTTTTGCCTTCAAGATAACGGAAACGTCGCCCCAAGCGTAGGCCTTGTTCTCTGTGACATCGTGTACCGAGATCAGAAGGGATGCCAGGTTGACGTCGCGGCCATCTAGTATTTCCTTCCTGATGTTTGCCGGGATAAGATGTGCGGGGTAAACAGAAAAACCGGCGTGGGGCGTAGCTGTAACGCATGATGCGGGGGTGGCGGGGGCGGCAGCTGGTGGAGTGGGGGTTCCTTGCTGGAACTCCAAGGTCCCCCACTCTGGCCTGGACATCAGAGATGGTAGTAGATAGAGAGGAGGCCAGCGTGTGAAGTTGGGACACTGCCGAGGCAATTGTCTGTAGTGATGCCTGAGTGTCTGGTGGGGTTGGTGGGAATGGGATGGGGAACAGTAGTCTGTACAGTTCGGCTTTCCTGGCCGTGATGGGGTAGGGGATGTTCCTGCGCCTCAGCTCAGCTGAGAGTCTGGGGATGGTCCAAGCTCTGAAGGCTTGAGAGGAGTTGTCTGCCGGACCCGCTTCGGGGGGTGATGGGGCGGGGGTGAAATCGTCGCTGCTGGCCAGAGACATGGCGTCTGCTAGAATAAAAGAGGGGGGGGGGGTGGGGAAGGGAGGGGGGGGGATGCATGTTTGTCTCGGGTTTCTCTTTTTTTTTTTTTTTTGATTTGAAGGGCAGGAGAGCATATATATATGTATGTGGCTGTGGCAAAAAAAGGGGGGGGGGAGGGGGGGGCAGGGTGGGAAACCTGTGTGACAGGTCTTTGCGCGCGTGCGCTGAGTGGGATGTTCCATGGGCCTATATGTAAAACTCGGGGAGGGGGTGCGTGACACCCGAGGTGAGCCAGGAGGTGACTGGCCGGATGGTTGATGCTCGGGTGTCCGTCTGTGCTCGGCACGGACTGGTTAACCAGAGCCCCCCCAGGGCGGAACTGGGGGGAGTGGCTACTGGTTGATTTGCTAAGTAGGAATGTTTCGATCTGTAGCATTTGACGTAGGTTTGGTCAGCTAATACTTGCACTGCCAGCAAGTCATGAGACTAGGTGACCGTGTCTGCGTAGTGAAGGCTTGTGCTTCGAAAATATAGAGTGATATGCATAGAAGTATGTGACAGTTACTAACGCCTGGAGATTTAATCAAAACTATGGTGTTCTGCTTGGGTGGGGAGGGGAGATGTGTGAACGAAGCAAGATACCGTTCGACGGTATGGTAACAATTGGGGGTGCGCGTGAGCGCTGGGTGAGTTTGTTTCTTTGGCCTGTGGAACTCAGAGAATGCGTGACAACCGAGGTAAGCCAGGAGGTGACTGACCAGGTAATCGGTGCTCGGGTGTCCGTCTGTGCTCGGCACGGACTAGTTCAACCAGAGCCCACCAGGGCGGTACTGGGGGGAGTGGCTGCTGGTTGGTTGCTAAGTAGGGATGTTTCGATCTGTAGTAGTTTGACGTGGGTTCGGTCAGCTAATACTTGCACTGCCAGCAAGTCATGAGACTAGGTGACCTTGTCTGCGTAGTGAAGACTTGTGCTTCGAAAACAGAGTGACATGCATAGAAGTATGTGACAGTTTCTAACGCCAGGGTGCTGAGCCAAATAAGTATGTGGGAGGGGGATATGTGGTGAAAAAGGTGTGAAGAGAATGGAAACTGAAACCAACAATAATTTACGCACCTGCTTGCTGCCCTAGTGATGGAGTCACTGTTGGGGTCAAAACCTGGTGGACCTGGTACCTACGGTAGGGTGACGTAAAATTATTAGTGAGAGGTGGGTTGCAAGAGCTGATTTGGGGCCGTAGTTGACCCCCTGGTGAAGAGATGCAAGCCCTCAAGAAAAAAAGGGGGGGGTTTATTACACATTTTTTTTTTTTTTTTTTTTTTTTTTTTTTACCTGAAAAGGAACGGGATGGTCTGGTCCTGTTGTGTAGGAGACCAGGGGCGATTACTGACCTAAGGAAAAGGTGAAAAGGGATAGAGAAAGGCGTGAGTAGCTGAAGTTTGCTACTGGGGAGGTTGTGGCTGCGAGGCCAATGGAGGTCGAGCTGCAACGATTGCAGAGGTATGTGGGAGGGTGGATGTGGGAGCCGTGACACAAACCTGCGGTGAGGCAAGATGTGCGGGGGGGGCGGCTGTGCCTCACATTGGCTGGGTTGCCGTGGAAGGCAAGGAGTGGACTGTCTTGCTGAGGTTTGCAAGGTGTGGGGGCCCGTTTACACGAACTTGCGGTGCCTGCAAGAAGTGCGTGGGGAGTGCGGTGACAGATGCTCTGGTGAGTGTGTGTGCGTTATTTTTTTTTTTTTTTTGGGGGGGGGGGGGGGGCGTTGTGGTGGACGTGTGAGTGAGGGGATGCTTGCACTGGGTAGCGGGCGTAACAGCCAGTGGAAGTGGGGTAATTGTGGGGTAGAAAATGTCAGACAATAGCAGTTGAAATGACTCAGTGAAAAAAACAGGGGTTTCGACGTAGCGACGAAAAAGCATAAATCCTACCTGCGACGCTGAAGCGGAACGAACTGGGGGTGCGATCGGGGATCGAATCCGTAGTCTGGAACGAGGAGCGTCGGACAACTCAGGAACATGTGCTGAGTTGTTTGTCGGCCTGGTGACGTGTAGTACGGCGCGCTGGAACCGACACCGGCCTCTTGGAGAGGTCTGGTGTATATACCCTCCGGGCTCCTCCCATAATTGCAGGCCACCATACTGGCCTTCCTATATATATACTTCTCTAATAGACACCTGACTCTGTATGTTAAAAAAACCCTGAGGAAGGGTATGAAGACGGAAACGTCAGGTTCATCAAAAAAGCCTACATGTGTCTGTATATGTATCGTAATCCATACAAATGTTAATGTACACTTTTGTCTTTTACGACTTAAGTCTTTTTACTGAATAGACTATTTTTGTAATAAACTTTTTTTATATGATACACGTATTGTTTCTGGTCACTTTTAAAGTCCCACCCATTAAGGGGGTTTTGTGTTTTTCCTACATTCTTGGGATGTGGTGACCTCAAACATTTGATCCTGCAGGTCTTGGAATTTGTTTCCCCAAAAATATTTTTTTTTTTTCCTTTTTCTTTAATAATATTATGCCATCTATAGTATGTCATACATAATTAAAGGGGTTGTAAAGGTAAACGTTTTTTCACCTTAATGCATTCTATGCATTAAGGTGAAAAAACATCTGACAATACCAGCCCCCCCGTTTTACTTACCTGACCCCTCCAAAGTCCCGCGCTCGCCCCTGACATCCTCTTCGCTGCTCAGCCTGGCCGATGATTGGTTACAGTGGATGGATTTAAAGCAGCGCAGCCATTGGCTCACGCTGCTGTCAACCACATCCAATAACGCGGCGCGCGGGGGCCAAGTGATACAGTGAGTGGCTAAGGCCGCCGGCAGTGAGTGGCTAAGGCCGCCGGCTGTATCACATGAGCACGCCGCAAGCACTCCACACCATGCGAGGGAGCTCGCATGAAGGTGTTGAGTCCTTGTAGGGGGGGAGCCGAGACAGCCACCGAGGGACCCCAGAAGACCAAGTTCGGGGCCACTCTGTGCAAAACGAGCTGCACAGTGGAGGTAAGTATAACATGTTTATTATTTAAAAAAATATATATATATCTTTAGTGATCCTTTAATTTTTTTGGAGCACTTATTAGATGGTTTTTCATGTTATAGCAATCAGATAGGGAGCTGTCCAGCATCTCATGTGGCTCAGCAAGAAGAGATACTGCAAAACAAAGCAGAGGTTGCAAGTTCAGATCTGGGTCCTCACATGAAGTGGCTTTTACCATAAATATTTCAAAATGTACATGTGGTACTTTTATACATTAACCATTGCTAATAAATTACTCCATTTGCTAGCATGGGAATACTTTTACACTAGAATTCGGCTGTAGCAGATTTTCTTGTGAATGTGTTAGCTTTATCTTGCCAGTATCCCTAATTCAAGAAAAATAATGGAGCCTTCCTCTTATCTTTTCCTTTAACTGTGATCCATTCATCATTCCCAGTAAGCAAAGGAAAAATACATATCCAGTATGTGCTACAAGAGGGGACAGGATAGTTGTATAGCAGGATGGTGATCCTCTGAATCAAGTGTGCCTACATGAAGTATACCCAGCTAACCTTCCGTATCAGCACTGTCTGAAATGGTACCGCGGCAAAAGGTGGCACATAGATTAAAACATTTGCTCTATCTATGACTTCCAGGCAGGAGGTAAAATCTGTTTTCCGATGATAAAATGGTTATTTCTTTAGTCATTATGGCCCCTCCAGAGATAACAAAGTGCTAGGTTTGTCTAGAAGCCAAAACCATAAACAAAGTATGCAGACAAATCTAAAATAAATGCTTTGCTTAGCTGCGTTTTCGTTTAGTGCGTTATTTTAAAATCACATAAAATGACGGTGAATAAAAAGCCTCAGATTATTTCAATATAAAAATTGTTGTGTTCACTCAGACAAGTTAAAGTACATTTTTATACTGCTGAGCTGATAAATATTGCAGTTATATTCCACTATTCTTAATCTTTTCTTACCAAATGGAATGTGCGAATAGTTTACTAAAGTTTTCAGGACACGTAGACAACAAGTTGCCCAAACTTGTACTGAGGAGTGGCAGGCTTAAAGGGGTTGTAAAGGTTAGTTTTTTATTTTCTAAATAGGTTCCTTTAAGCTAGTGCATTGTTGGTTCACTTACCCTTTCCTTCGATTTCCCTTCTAAATGTTTTTTTTCTTTGTCTGAATTTCTCACTTCTGTTTCTCCTCAGTAAACTTCACACCATCATCCGAGCGGTGTTTAGTCAGCCAGAACAGCTTACTGAACAGCTTACTGAGGAGGAACAGGAAGTGAGAAATTCAGACAAAGAAAACAAAGAAAAAAAAAACATTTAGAAGGGCAATTGAAGGAAAAGGTAAGTGAACCAACAATGCACTAGCTTAACCGCTTCCCGACTGCTGCATGTAAATATACGTCAGCAGAATGGCACAGCTAGGCAAAAGCACATATATATACATGCCCTTTAATTGCCTACCCGTGGGGTCGCACACGCGCCGCCGGCGGCGCACTCGCGACCCGGTCGGGAGCTCCGTGACCACGGCCGCGGGACCAATGGACCCGATCGCCGCTGGTGTCCCACGATCAGGTCACAGAGCTGAAGAACCGGGGAGAGGTCTGTGTAAACAAACGTCTCCCCACGCTTCCTACACTGCCTGTCACTGATCTGCTGTTTCCCTGTCATCGGGAAAGCCGATCAGTGACGTCAGACGTCAGCCACGCCCCCCTACTGTGAAAAAAAAACAAACACAACACGTCACACTAACTCCTCCCCGCCCCCTAGTGGTTAACTCCTTCACTGCCACTGTCATTTACATAGGAATCAGTGCATTTAAATAGCACTGATTTCTGTATAAATGACAATGGTCCCAAAAATGTGTCAAAAATGTCCGATGTGTCCGCCATAATGTCGCAGTCACAATAAAAATCGATTATCGCCGCCATTACTAGTAAAAAAAAAATATATTAATAAAAATGCTATAAAACTATCCCCTATTTTGTAAACGCTATAACTTTTGTGCAAACCAATCAATAATCGCTAATTGATTTTTTTTTACCAAAAATATGTAGAAAGAATACGTATCGGCCTAAACTGAGGAAAAAAAAAAAAAAAAAAAAAATGTTTTTTTATATATTTTTTGGGTATATTTATTATAGCAAAAAGTAAAAAATATTTGCATTTTTTTCAAAATTGACGCACTATTTTTGTTTATAGCGCAAAAAATAAAAACCGCAGGGGCGATCTAATACCACCAAAAGAAAGCTTGATTTGTGGGAAAAAAAGGACGCCAATTTTGTTTGGGAGCCACATCGCACGACCCCGCAATTGTCAGTTAAAGCGACGCAGTGCTGAATCGCAAAAAGGGGCCTGGTCCTTTGGCTGCAAATTGGTCCGGTGCTGAAGTGGTTAAAGGAACCTATTTAGAAAATAAAAAACAAATCTTTACAACCCCTTTAAAGCATATCCAAACACCCCTAAACAGTAATGTAGTATATTGTAGTTTAGAAGTCCTTAGTCAAAGTTGCTGCCTTAGTTTTCCTTTTTTTTTGTTTTTTTTTTCACTTGGTAATCCTGCAGCTAACATGCTTCATGTCCTTTATACTCATTTCTCCATTGTATCTATGGGAGAAGCCAAAGTTGTCACACAGGCTGGACTGCAAACATAAATGCAGTAGAAGTTCCGCACTGTTTCCCCCCACCTCTTTACTTAAATACCAATAAATACATTTATAGAATATCAAGTCAGCCAAAATAATACAAAGATTGTAGCTTGTATACAAAATAACGTATTAATTAAAATGTATGTTACCCCCAACATTTCATATTCCTCATACACTATATTACCAAAAGACTTGGGATGCCTGCCTTTACACGCACATGAACTTTAATGGCATTCCATTCTAAAGCTGTGTAAACACTATTCGTTTTTTTTCGTGCAACCCACAAAAAAACAGTCAGCTCCAGTCGGAGCTGCTGCGAGGTTAGTCCACCGATCTCCTCCACTGAGCTGTTGTGTTCTGACAGGGAGATGGCCCCCCGCCAGAACACTATGATCAGCTCTCTCTGCCATTGGTTTAGTGCATTAAAATAAAAAAAAGTGTATTTTTTCCACAAAAAATGCGTTTGAAAAAATCGCTGCGCAAATACTGTGTGGAAAAAAAAAATGCAACACCCACCATTTTAATCTGTAGGGCCTTTGCTTTAACAATATATATAGTGTTTGGGGGTTCAACGTAATTTTCTTGCAAAAAAAAAATATGTTTTCATGTAAACAAAAAGTGTCAGAAAGGGCTTTGTCTACAAGTGGTTAGAAGAGTGGGTGACGTGTGACATAGGCTTCTAAATGTTGTGCATAAAATGCCAGGACAGTTCAAACCCCCCCCAAATGACCCCATTTTGGAAAGTAGACACCCCAAGCTATTTGCTGAGAGCAATGTTGAGCCCATTAAATATTTTTTTTTTTGTCCCAAGAGATTGAATAATGAAAAAAAAAAAATATATATATTTTTTTTAAAAAAAGTTGTCACTAAATGATATATTGCTCAAACATGTCATGGGCATATGTGGAAATACACCCCAAAATACATTCTGTTGCTTCTCCTGAGTACGGGGATACCACATGTGTGGGACTTTTTGGGAGCCTAGCTGCGTACGGAACCCCAAAAACCAATCACCGCCTTCAGGCTTTCTAAGGGTGTAATTTTTTTATTTCACTTCTCACTGCCAATCACAGTTTCGGAGGCCATGGAATGCCCAGATGGCATAAAACCCCCCAAAATGACCCCATTTTGGAAAGTAGACACCCCAAGCTATTTGCTGAGAGGTATTGTGAGTATTTTGCAGATCTCGCTTTTTGTCACAAAGTTTTGAAAATTGAAAAAAGAAAAAAATTTTTTTTTTTTCTTTACTTTCTTCATTTTCAAAAACAAATGAGAGCTGTAAAATACTCACCATGCCTCTCAACAAATAGCTTGGGGTGTCTACTTTCCAAAATGGGGTCATTTGGGGGGGTTTTGTGCTATTTTGGCATTTTATGGCCTTCGAAACGGTGATAGGTAGTGAGGAGTGAAATCAAAAATTTGCACCCTTAGAAATCCTGAAGGCGGTGCTTGGGTTTCGGGGCCCCGTACGCGGCTAGGCTCCCAAAAAGTCCCACACATGTGGTATCCCCATACTCAGGAGAAGCAGCAAAATGTATTTTGGGGTGCAATTCCACATATAACTATGGCATGTGTGAGCAATATATCATTTAGTGACAACTTTTTGAAAAAAAAAAAAATCTTTTTTATTTTTGTCTTTATTCAATCACTTGGGACTAAAAAAAAAAAATATTCAATGGGCTCAACATGCCTCTCAGCAAATAGCTTGGGGTGTCTACTTTCCAAAATGGGGTCATTTGGGGGGGTTTTGTACTTCTCTGCCATTTTAGCACCTCAAGAAATGAAATAGGCAGTCATAAATTAAAAGCGGTGTAAATTCCAGAAAATGTACTCTAGTTTGTAGACGCTATAACTTTTGCGCAAACCAATAAATATACGCTTATTGGCATTTTTTTTACTAAAGACATGTGGCTGAATACATTTTGGCCCAAATGTTTGACTAAAATTGAGTTTATTAGATTTTTTTTATAACAAAAAGTAGAAAATCTCTTTTTTTTTCAAAATTTTCGCTCTTTTTCCGTTTATATCGCAAAAATATAAAAATCACAGAGGCAATCAAATACCATCAAAAGAAAGCTCTATTTGTGGGAAGAAAAGGACGCAAATTTCGTTTGGTTACAAAATTGCATGACCGCGCAATTACCAGTTAAAGTAGTGCAGTGCGAAATTGAAAAAAGACCTCTGGTCCTTTGGCTGCCAAATGGTCCGGGGCTGAAGTGGTTAAATATTTTTTTCCCAATGCTGGAGTCACCTTTCAAAGGTTTGTATATTGTGATCATATTCCCTCCTAAGCGTCTCTTCTCCAGAGTGAATAAGTTTACCTTTTGTAGTTATTCCTCATAGCTGAGGTCCTCCAGCCCCAATATTCGTTTTGATGCCCTTCTCTGGATTTTCTCCAGTCCAAGTACCTAATTTTCTGAGAATTGGTCACCACAGCTGGACCACATACTCAAGATGTGGCCTAACCAGAGTTTTGTAAATTTGGTAGAATTATAGTTTTATCTCTTGAGTAAATACACCTTTTTAACACATGCCACATAGTCTGCTGACCTTGCTTGCTGCAGCTTGACATTGCATGCTATTGCTGAGCCTGTGATCTACTAGGACCCCCAGACCTTTTTTCATCCTTGATTTCCCCCAGAGGTTCTCACCATAGCAAGTAAATTGCTTGCATATTCTTAACTCCCAACTGCATTACTTTACATTTTCTATATTAAACCTAATATGCTATTTAGCCACCCTCCCCTCTGTTTTAATTCATTTTTTTGCAAAAATGTTATATCCTGTTGAGAAATGATTGCCTTGACTAGCTTTGTATCATCAGAAAACACTGGTGGTTGCACTATTTTTTTTTTTTTAAAACTCTATTTTGTTTATAGACAAGTTAAACAGAATTGGCCCCAGGACCGAGCCCTGGGGTACCCCACTTACAACTCTAGACCATTCAGAAAATATAACACTAATCACTTCCCTCTGGACACGCTCCTGCACCAGTTTGCTACATAGGTACATACAATATCATCAATGCCATAGATTCTAGTTCAGGGGTCTCAAATTGGCGGCCCTCCAGCTGTTGCAAAACTACAAGTCCCATCATGCCTCTGCCTGTGGGAGTCATGCTTGCAACTGTCAGAATTGCAATGCCTTATGGGACTTGTTGTTTTGCAACTTCTGGAGGGCCGCCAATTTGAGACCCCTGCTCTAGTTAATTATCCTCTATTGCCAAAATATATTACTATACAATGCATGGTGTTTTGTGATTTTAGTCATCACATTAAAGGACCAAAAGCAATTGGGTGGTTAAGATTTAAATATCAGGGATCGGTATTGTTACTATTTTGTACAGAGGGAGCTGTGCTCTACCTGAAAGACTGTCCTCAAACGAATCCACCCTGCAACCCCAACCCCTGCAATCCTAGTCTGAACATTTACCTCTCTTGTAATCTTTACACTAACCCTCTCTGTGATCCCATCCTACAGTACATGGAAAAAGCCTTACACTAACCATCCCTGCAACCCAGAGCTGGATTGCCATCAAGGCAACCTAGGCACCTACCTACCTACCTAGCTATTGACATAGCTATCCAAGAGGCAACTAAGGTACTGGGCAGTGATGATAGCATGCCTCCAAGTCCTCTATGCTTCTTTCAGTTTTAAACAGCTTCCAAACCACTGGCTCTGCAGAAAAAAGCATTGGAATAGGGAGATGATCCTCTCCGAACAACACGATTAGCACCATGCCACAGACTGCCAGGAATCATGGAGAAGAATATCAATGCCACAACTCATTCTCAAGCAAGTGATCATCCCACTGGCCCCCAGTTCAGTTAAAGGGGGCATTTATGAGGGGCAGGTCTGGCCTGTCAATACTTCATCTATGTCCTGCATGTGCTGATAATAGAATATAAATTAATGGCAAAATAATAATAAACTGCGCTAGCGGATAAAAGTGCTAGTAAATAAAGTGCAAAAAACGCTGATCACATATCACATAAAGTGCTAGATGCAATAATATAAAGTGCTAAATACGTGACAAGTAAAGTGTCAGAGTAAACATATATCTCATAAAAAAAACTATAGTATAAAGTGCTAAGTGTATTCAATGGGACGAGAAAACAGGATCCTTATAGCGATGGTCCCCTCTGGTAACCCCACTCACCAGAGCTGTTGGACCCAGAGCTTTTCAGTCCAGGGGTCAGATAAAGCTTATGAGGGAATTGAGGTGCTGTGTGGAGATTCATCCGTGAGGCTCTCTCTTTCTGAGCCCTATTGGCTCAGAAAGATGGATGGAATCTCCACGCAGCACCTCAATTCCCTCATAAGCTTTATCTGACCCCTGGACTGAAAAGCTGCGGGTCCAACAGCTCTGGTGAGTGGGGTTACCAGAGGGGACCATCGCTATAAGGATCCTGTTTTCTCGTCCCATTGAATACACTTAGCACTTTATACTATTGTTTCATGAGATATATGTTTACTCTGACACTTTATTTGTCACGTAATTAGCACTTTATATTATTGCATCGATAGTAGAATATAACTAAAACTCACTCAATTCAGGGACAACAGTAGCTCGGTTTGGGCTAAGATTTGGACCTGTTAGAGCAATGGCAGGAATGGATTAAGGTCATCCAACTGAACTCCTAGACTGCAGCTAAAATCTAACATTATAAAATCTGTTTTAATACCATAGTTCTCATTACCCCTATCCACATTAAATGTTTTCCAGGGATTTTTCTTTGGGGAAATTTGCATTACCTGCAAATAATAATAAAATAATACCTGTTATCTTTCTAAATGCAGCTGAATGATTTTCCATTTAGATATTCAGTGTGCTGCTGAATGGTAGACATATTTACTGTCTAATCCAGGACATGATGATAAATAACATACACCCCAGCCTTCCCCCTTGTCCTCAGAGATAATAAAATGATTGATTTAACATATGACGCAGTGGTCAGTTATCATCTGTGTTCCAGATATTCTATTGTGCAAAAAGCATTTGTACATGAATCGATCTAGCTCTAAACTATAGCTTTAAGCAGCCACAATTATTTCAAGGGTTTGTCATAAATATATGGAATTTAAACAGTTTCATTTCTATTCTTCTTACATAAATAAGTGTTGAATAGTTTTCTGTATGATTTGCCAGAAATTATAGGAAAAAGACAAGTAGAATGCATTGTAATACTTCTACATTTAGATGTCTCTGCTAAGCCAATAAATCTCTGAATGTCCTCATAGTCTGGGTCAGATACACAGGCAAAGAAAGATTTTTAGACTTTGTTAAAGCAGGTTTCTAAATTGGCTGTGGCTTTATTCTGTCCTGCTTAAACCCACTGGTAACTAAAGCACAGTTTATGAATAACTTCCCAACATTACTGTATAAGCATCAAAAACTAACATAAGCAATCACAATGTCATTTAGAATTTTCATGCTCCCCCAACCCATGAATATGTAGTTGTTCATACCATACACAAACCCGAATTGTTTCTACCATATACCAACACATCACATCTTCAATCATGGTAAAGTGTCTATGACGTAGGCTCTTTATCATGTGATCAGCTGTGTCCAATCACAGCTGATCACAGCGTAACTAGAAAGTGTCAGTTATTGGCATTCCTCTATTCATGCTGACAGGGGGAGGGGATCTTTTTTTTCTTGATTATCAGTGCAGCCCCATCAGTGATGCCCATCAATGATGCCCACCAGAGCCCATCAGTGATGCCCACCAGTGATGCCAATCAGTGCCCATCAGTGATGCCTTTCAATGCCCATCAGTGATGCCAGTCAGTGCCTCCTCATCAGTGCAACCTATCAGTGCCGTCCATCAGTGCACATCATTGCAGCCTATCAGTGCACATAAAGGGTGCCCATCAGTGCCACCTATCAGTGCTGCTTATCAGCGCTCCATATCAGTGCTACCTATCAATGTCCATCAGTGCTGCATATTAGTGCCTCCTCATCAGTGCCACCTCGTCAATGCCACCTCATCAGTGCAGCCTCATCAGTGAAGGAGAAAACTTACTTATTTACAACATTGTATAACACTGTATAACAGAAACGGTCTTTCATTTGTTTAGCAAAAAAATAGAAACCCAGTGGTGATTAAATACCACCAAAAGAAAGCTCTGTCTGCCCCCAAAAAAAGGTAAAAACGTTGCTTGGGTACAGTGTTGCATGACCGCACAATTGTCATCCAAAATGCGACACTGCTGAAAGCTGAAAATTTGCGTGGGCAGGAAGGGGGTGAAAAGGTTGAGAAAGGCTGAATTAAAATGTCTTGGGGCCCTGTACGTAACAGAGAAGCATCTGTCATTGCAGGCAACAGGGAGGCCTTAATTACTTGCTGTAATAGATGGATATAAACACTATAGTCAATAGATACATCTACCTGAGATGCTACAGTGCCTTGAAAAAGTATTCATACCCCTTGTAATTTTCCACATTTTGTCATGTTACAGCCAAAATAACGTAAATGTATTTTATTGTGATTTTATCTGATAGACCAACACAAAGTAGCACATAATTGTGAAGTGGAAGGAAAATGATAAATGGTTTTCCAAATTTTTTACAAATAATTATCTGAAAAGTGTGACATGCATTTGTATTCAGCCCCCTTTACTCTGATACGCCTAACTAAAATCGAGTGGAACCAATTTCCTTCAGAAGTCACCTAATAAGTAAATAGAGTCCACTTGTGTGTAATTTAATCTCAGTATAAATAGACATGTGCGATTAGTTTTGTACGAATTCGTAATTAGTACGAATTTTTCGAAATTCGTACGAATTTACGAATCCGTAGTACGAATTTTTTCGAATACGAATTCCGTACGGAATACGAAATTCCGTTTACGAATTTCGTCGCCAAATGATTAGAATCCGACTACCAAATATCGAATTTCAACTAATATGAAAGAAATTATTATAGTGGATGTAACAAATGATTTGAATGAATTTGAATGATTCGAATGACAAAGTGTAATTTTTGCAGGAAAAATTCAGTTTACGAATTTCAGCTCCAAATTATTCGAATCAAACTACCAATATCGAATTTCAACTAATTCGAAAGAAATTATTATAGCGGATATAACGAATGATTCGAATGAATTCGAATGATTCGAATGACAAAGTGTCATTTTTGCAGGAAAAAAAAGCTATTTAAAATCACTCGCGGCTATTGCCGGCTAATGAATTGTCGGCTCCGTAACACAGAGAACAGTCATTCATTGATAAAAAAAAAAAAAAAAAAGCGTGGGGGTCCCCCCAAATTCAATAACCAGGCCCTTCAGGTCTGCTATGGATATTAAGGGGAACCCCAGCCAAAAAAAAAAAAAAATGGGTGGGTGGGCCCCCCCCCAAAATCCATACCAGACCCTTTATCCGAGCACGCAACCTGGCAGGCCGCAGGAAAAGAGGGGGGGACGAGAGCGCCCCCCCCCTCCTGAACCGTACCAGGCCACATGCCCTCAACATTGGGAGGGTGCTTTGGGGTCCCCCCCCAAAGCACCTTGTCCCCATGTTGATGAGGACAAGGGCCTCATCCCCACAACCCTGGCCATTGGTTGTGGGGGTCTGCGGGCGGGGGGCTTATCGGAATCTGGAAGCCCCCTTTAACAAGGGGACCCCCAGATCCCGCCCCCCCCCCTGTGTGAAATGGTAAGGGGTACAAAAGTACCCCTACCATTTCACCAAAAAAGTGTCAAAAATTGTAAAAATGACAGGAGACGGTCTTTGACAATTCCTTTATTAAAATCTTCTTTCTTCTGGTCTTCCTTTCTTCATCCTTCGGTTTCTTCATCTTCTCCTTCCGGCATCTTCTTCCATCTTCTTCTTCCATCTTCTTCTTCCTCCGATCCGCTTCTTCTTGCTCCGGTCTTCTCGTCCTTCTCGTCCGGCATCTTCTTCCATGGCGTCGGCGTCTCTTCTCTCGGGCCGCTCCTCGCAATGGGAGGCTCCCGCTGTGTGAGGCTTCGCTCCGTCTGACAGGTCTTTTATAACGGAGGGCACCTGGTGACCCCGCCCCCCTCTGACGCACGGGGACGTCATGGGGACTTCCCTATGGCTTTCCCCATGACGTCAGAGGGGGGCGGGGTCACCAGGTGCCCTCCGTTATAAAAGACCTGTCAGACGGAGCGAAGCCTCACACAGCGGGAGCCTCCCATTGCGAGGAGCGGCCCGACAGAAGAACAGACGCCGACGCCATGGAAGAAGATGCCGGACGAGAAGGACGAGAAGACCGGAGGAAGAAGAAGCGGATCGGAGGAAGAAGAAGATGGAGAAGATGGAAGAAGATGCCGGAAGGAGAAGATGAAGAAACCGAAGGATGAAGAAAGGAAGACCAGAAGAAAGAAGAAAGAAGATTTTAATAAAGGAATTGTCAAAGACCGTCTCCTGTCATTTTTACCATTTTTGTCACTTTTTTTGGTGAAATGGTAGGGGTACTTTTGTACCCCCTTACCATTTCACACAGGGGGGGGGCCGGGATCTGGGGGTCCCCTTTGTTAAAGGGGGCTTCCAGATTCCGATAAGCCCCCCGCCCGCAGACCCCCACAACCAATGGCCAGGGTTGTGGGGATGAGGCCCTTGTCCTCATCAACATGGGGACAAGGTGCTTTGGGGGGGACCCCAAAGCACCCTCCCAATGTTGAGGGCATGTGGCCTGGTACGGTTCAGGAGGGGGGGGGGGCGCTCTCGTCCCCCCTCTTTTCCTGCGGCCTGCCAGGTTGCGTGCTCGGATAAAGGGTCTGGTATGGATTTTGAGGGGGACCCCACGCCATTTTTTTTTTTTTTTGGCCGGGGTTCCCCTTAAAATCCATCCCAGACCTGAAGGGTCTGGTATGGATATTTAGGGGGGACCCCACGCCATTTTTTTTTTTTTGGCTGGGGTTCCCCTTAATATCCATACCAGACCTGAAGGGCCTGGTTATTGAATTTGGGGGGACCCCCACGCTTTTTTGTTTTATCAATGAATGACTGTTCTCTGTGTTACAGAGCCGACAATTCATTAGCCGCGAGTGATTTTAAATAGCTTTTTTTCCTGCAAAAATGACACTTTGTGCAGGAACAGTTCTCTATATTAGATATACTGAATCTCGAATTCATTTGAATCATTCGAAGCATTCGTTATATCCGCTATAATAATTTCTTTCGTATTAGTTGAAATTCGATATTTGTAGTTGGATTCGAATTGTTCTCTGTGTTACGGGAACCGACAATTCATTAGCCGCGTTAACGATTCGTAACTATTCGTAACTTTACTAACGATTCGTAACTTTACTAACGATTTCGTACGAATTCGAACGGAATTTCGTACACGAATTTGATTTTTTTTATATACGGAACGAAACTAAACAAATTTTTTGACAGTTCCCATGTCTAGTCCACAGGGCAACTATTCGTTGTGCACTCCACAAATCTGGCCTTTATGGAAGAGTGGCAAGAAGAAAGCCATTGTTGAAGGAAAACCATAAGAAGTCCCATTTGCAGTTTGCGAGAAGCCATGTGGGGGACACAGCAAACATGTGGAAGAAGGTACTCTGGTCAGATGAACTTTTTGGCCTAAAAGCAAAACGCTTGGATTCTGCAACCTGTATAAAAGCACACGTCTGGATTCTGCAACCTGTATATAGCACACGCTTGAATTCTGCAACCTGTATATAGCACATGCCTGGATTCTCCAACCTGTATATAGCACACGCCTGGATTCTGAAACCTGTATATAGCACACGCCTGGATTATGAAACCTGTATATAGCACACGCCTGGATTATGAAACCTGTATATAGCACACACCTGGATTCTGAAACCTTTATATAGCACACGCCTGGCTTCGGCACCCTGTATATAGCACATGCCTGGATTCTGCAACCTGTATATAGCACATGTCTGGATTCTGCAACCTGAATATAGCACACGCCTGGATTCTTCAACCTGTATATAGCACACGCCTGGATTCTGCAACCTGTATATAGCACATGCCTGGATTCTGCAACCTGTATATAGCACATGCCTGGATTCTGCAACCTGTATATAGCACTCACCTGGATTCTGCAACCTGTATATAGCACATGCCTGGATTCTGCAATCCCCCCTTTTATCAGGTCAGCTACACTATACCTGGGTGGTGGTGGAGACAGCATTTTCTGTCAGACCAGCACACGGTGGCAGGGCAGACACAAACACTCCTCCAGCCTCTTCTCACAACCCACACCCCATATCACCAGCTCACCTTGGGGTCTCAGCTTCAGCTGGGGAGATCCGGACTCCAGAAGACTGTGTGGACATAGTGTGTAACAGCAGCTGCCCCAGCGGAGAATGATGACACTCAGCTCTGAGTTCATTGACAGAAAGGTTTTTGTAAATGTTTTTGTAAACATTAATGTACTTTGTTGGG
>CM053031.1:66135806-66154496 GCA_028564925.1 Lithobates sylvaticus | reverse complement strand
CTGCCCGTGGAGCAGCAGCGCGCTCGCGACCCGGTCGGGAGCTCCGTGACCCTGGCCGTGGGACCAGCGGACCCGATCGCCGCTGGTGTCCCGCGATCGGGTCACAGAGCTGAAGAACGGGGAGAGGTCTGTGTAAACAAACCTCTCCCCGCGCTTCCTACTCTGCCTGTCATTGATCGGCTGTTCCTGGTCATCGGGAAAGCCGATCAATGATGTCAGACGTCAGCCCCGCCCCCTAATGTAAAAAAACACATACACGTCATAGCCCATAACCCCTCCCCCTAGTGGTTAACTCTTTCACTGCATGTGTCATTTATACAGGAATCAATGCATTTAAATAGCATTGATTGCTGTATAAATGACAATGGTCCCAAAAAATGTGTCAAAAATGTCCGATGTGTCCGCCATAATGTCGCAGTCACAATAAAAATCGCTGATCGCCGCCATTACTAGTAAAAAAAAAATATTAATAAAAATGCTATAAAACTATCCCCTATTTTGTAAACGCTATAACTTTTGCGCAAACCAATCAATAATCGCTAATTGCGATTTTTTTTTTTTTTTTTACCAAAAATATGTAGAAGAATACGTATGGGCCTAAACTGAGGAAAAAAAATGTTTTTTTATATATTTTTTTTTTGGGGATATTTATTATAGCAAAAAGCAAAAAATATTGCATTGTTTTCAAAATTGTCGCTCTATTTTTGTTTATAGGGCAAAAAATAAAAACCGCAGAGGTGATCAAATACCACCAAAAGAAAGCTCTATTTGTGGGGAAAAAAAGGACGCCAATTTTGTTTGGGAGCCACGTCGCACGACCACGCAATTGTCAGTTAAAATGACGCAGTGCCGAATCGCAAAAAGGGACCTGGTCCTTTGGCTGCCAATTGGTCCGGGGCTGAAGTGGTTAATACAGAGCTGCATTACTTTTTTTTTTTTTTTCTTTTAACCCTAAAGCGAACTGTGAGATCAGGCAAGAGAATCTCTCCCTCTTGCATTCCCCTACCAATGTAGTATCCGAATAGTTATTGTACAGTGCTGTTTTTTTGTTGTTGTTTTTTTCCATTCATTTAGGCCTCATGCACAATGGACGGTAAAATAACGTTATAAAAATGTAGCTTTGTGGTGAGTTTTTGCAACTTTTTTAGCGTTTTTCTGCGTTAGCGTTTTTTGATTCATTAAAAAAAAAAAAGTTAAAATAAACGTCTGTGAGCGACGTTTTTGAGCATTTATCGACGCTTATCATGGTTTATTCGGGTTAGAGCCTTTTACAGCTGAAAAACGTGTCTCAGAACCCACTAGTTTTGGGGGGGGGGGGGGTTTACTGCTCAAAAACGCGACTACCCAAAACTGCTGATAACAGCCTATGAGTGCATGGACACACAGGATAACATGATGGAGAGTTTAGTGACTGTAGAAAAAAAACATCTACAGCCAAAAACAGCTGCTGTAAAAACGTCAAATGTCCAGTGTGTATGAGGCCTTAAAGTGATAGATGGTGTTGCGTTCAAATTAAAATAAAATGGGATTTACCCAAAATAAATTTGTGTAAAATGCAATATACTTTTTTAAATAAACCGCCTTGCCTTAGTCTTGACCTATTATTCTTGCGTATGCAAATCCATCATATGACATTTTTCCTAGCGGTCACACTGTACACAGTCAGTAACAATATGATTTCCTTTCTCGCTGTTCTGTATTCATTGTTTTTTCCACGCAGCCTCCACCAACATGGAAAGTTATATTTATATTATAAGAAGTGGGTGAAAAATTGCTAGGCACATGAGACATTGCTGAATGAGGCTTGAAATAACCCAGAATTCATCTAAACATGGATATCTTCTATCAGGGGTTAGATCTGTTATCAGGACAATATACAGAGCTAAGAAACCTGCGTCACAGAGCTGTCACCCCGGGGTGACAAAACTCCACTTCTCTAGCTCTCCATACAATTGACAGATTTTACTTTTACCATTTAATTTTTTTCTTTCCTTTTGACAGGCTAACTATAAACCTTGTTTTGTTGCCGAGGTCAAAAATGGTCATTAACATTCATCCAGTTTGTTGTATTTTTTTTTTTTTTTTTCCCCCATCTTCAGCTCAATATATCTTAAATAATGGTGGTGTTAAAGCTGAATTCAGCTGTACAGGTTCCTCTGCTGTGCTGAAATAGCTTTATTCTGATTCCACTGTACACTGTTATCTTTTCACATTGTGCATTAGATGCTGCAGCAAGTCAGTCTGCTTCAATTCCTAGCTGGAGGATAGCCAGCATCATCTAGCCCTCTACGCTCCCGCCTCACTGTTCCTGGCTTTCCCCTTTTGTTCATTGGATATCAGTCCTGACCATCATGGAGGCTCAGCATTATATGACGGGTTTACCTAGGACAGTCTGCTAGGAACTCCCACTCCTCCAAACTGTCATCCCCATCAAAACGTATTTATATTTACCGAACTGCTCCTAAGAGAATTCAGGGGCAGCCCGTCCATTAAGGGCGCACACACGCCGCAAACCGCCCCCCCCCCCCCCCATCCCCCACCACCGTCCATCGCCGCCTCACCATCCATTCGCCTGGCCCCTTTGAGGACACTGGCGCATGGATTCCAATGCAGAGGGGTTGTTTTTTTGAAGAACCGATTTAGAGTCTCCAGTAGGCTTCAGTATAGGGTGGGCTTGGGTCACAGAGAGTGCGCTCTGAGCCCACCCAGGTATGTTATAACAGCAAATCAATATTCGCTGTTGTAACACTGATCCTCCTCCCAGCCAATCAGGAAGCGGGTTTTGACACCAGTCACCCGATTGGCTGAAAGGACAGGTGATCCTATTGGGCGCCTCGGAGGAGAGGAGCTGGAAACCACCATGGAGGAGAGGACTTAGAGCTGAGCCACTGAACCACGCTACCCGCCACTATGGGGTAAGTGCCAGACTGACCGGCAAACAGCGAGAGGGGTGGGTGCCGCTTGGAGGGGGGGGGTGAGTGGTTGTTTGCTGCCCCCCAAAAAAAAAACACCAGCTGCCATTGGACTTAACACTACTTGCGTCCAAGGCTGCGAGGGCTCTTCAGGAGTACTGATATGCTATGTGAAGTACCTTACCAGCCCCTCCCACCAGCCCTGAGTGGGCTGCAGTTCATATGGAAGCACAGAGACCCAATGATGACATCACTGGGTCTGTAGTAAGGTATGTAATAAATATACAAAGGTTTTATTAAGAAAATGTATTAGCATGTTGAAGTATGAGGGGGTGTCGGGGGGAACCAGGTAAAACAGAAGCAGATTAAACGCCCGCTTTAAAGAGAGAACTCGATTCAGTGATAAATATGTAAATTAAAATTCTGCTTGCCTTTGTTTTTCTGAATATATTGTTTGGAAGTTACAAATACTAATCCTCAAAGTTGAGTGGGCCTGCAGCAGAATATTGGAAAAAAAAAAAAAAAAAATATATATATATATATATATATATATATATATATATATATATATATATATATATATACTGAGAACTATAGAAGCTGCTGTCGCTGACTACTTTCTGAAAATGCCAGTTGCCTGACTGTCCTGGCTTCAGTACTTTGGGACACTGACATGGAGCATGCAGATGAAGAAAGTCAAATATTCTGACTTGTTCCAAGGCAGTGACTTGGAAAATACAAAAGCCACTGGATTTCCATAACAGCCAGGAAACTAATATTAACAGAAGGTCAAGTCGGTTAACACTTCCATACTTTCTGACTACAGGTTTTCTTTAAGGTGCTGTTCACATCTTCTGCCCACGATCCAAAATCACAGCAAATAGCGGGACGCCCGTGCTATCCTTGTCACTGCCAATGGCACCCTGTCGCCCAATAGAAGTTCTCGTACTTCTTTTGGGCGTCAGGCATCCCAAGATTCTGTTTATGCGATTTTACCACGATTCATCGGGCGACAATAGCGGCAAAATCGCACCATTGGAAGTGACTGGGATCTCACCGGCGTCCCACAATTTTCCGTAATTCAGGATCACCGGCAGAATCACGACAATTCTGCCCTCGATCCGAGACACCTAGATGTGAACGGAGCCTTAAGCCTTCCTTCAGTTATCTACAATATTAGTTTCCTGGCTGTTATGGCAGATAACCAAATCTATTCTAAGTTGTGAGAATGTAAAGTCGAGAAGCCCTGGTGTGAGCGTCAAGTCAAGAAGGATCCCTTAAAGGGGTTGTAAAGCTTTGTGTTTTTTCACCTTAATGCATCGCATGAAAAAACACCTTGCACTCTCCGCCCCCCCATCCCAGCCCCCGTTTTTACTTACCTGAGCCCCGAATCTCCGTGGGCGCGATCCCGCGTTGCTTTCCCTCAGCTCCTGTGGGCTCTTCATTGGATGATTGATAGTAGCGCAGCCATTGGCTCCCACTGCTTTCAATCAAATCAATGATGCGGTGCGCCGGGGGCGGGCCGTGTGATACTTTTTTTTTACTGTTCACGAACAACTCGGTTCATGAACAGAAGAGTTGACAAATATTTGCTTCAGTATGAACACGAGCTGCGGCCATCTTTCCTGCTCTGACACGTTCATATTTAGAAGAGCAGTGCAAGATGAGAGTCTTAGGCGAACATACCCACTCAGATAGGGGTTTCTGCCCCGACTACCATGAGGATGGGCTCACTTGATTGGGAATCATTAAAAACATATGAACTCTACAACTTTATCGTGCCCTCAGATGATCTTTTCCGGGATGCACAGTGCTGTTTTCTGGCCCTTATATTAGTAATTTAAATTGGGGTTTGGGATTGTTTCAAACATTAAAGAGGAGCTATAGTGTTTATTTTTTTTATTTTTTTTGTATGCATGAAAGAGATCAGCTTAACCACTTAAGGACCACTTTTTCAGACCCGGTGTTTAAAGTTAAAATCTTTTTTTTTTTTTTCCTAGAAAATTACTTGGAACCTCCAAACATATATATATATAATTGCGCCCACTCGTGGAATGGCAACAAACTTTTACCCTTAAAAATCTCCATAGGCGAAGTTTAAAAATGTCTACAGCTTAGCAGTTTTCCGTTAGACGAGGTCTAGGGCTAGAATTATTGCTCTCGCTCTAACAATCGCTGCGATAGCTCACATGTGTGGTTTTCATATGCGTTCACTTCTGCGCACAAGCTCGTCGGGACAGGGCGATTTTGTACATTTTTTTTATTTTTTTTCTTATTCATTTTATTTTTTATTTTGACACTGTTCTTTTAAAAAACAATGTTTGGGTCACTTTTATTTCTATTGCAAGGAATGTAAACAAAAGCATGACGGGTCCTCTTAAATATGAGATCTGGAGTCAAGCTTTCCTATTTACACTAATATGCAAATAAAATAAATAAATAAAAAATGTCTCATTTAAGAGCATCTTCCCCTCACTCAGCAGCCAACCAGACATGGGAAAGGAGCCAATCGTCTCCACCACTACCGACGGCTCCAGTAAGCAGCGGAGACCACCGGAGTGTGGCAGGAGGGGGGGGGGCGCTCCTGCCACCGAACCGATGCGCGGAAATCACTTTTATCTGAAAGAGGACCGCCCGCTGAAGAAGAGGATTTACTGGGGTTATGGCAGCTATCTGCTGCCATAACAACGGTATTACTCTTCAAAGTGCCACCGTGTGACAGCGGGCGGTCCTTAAGTGGTTAATGTGAAAGACCGTATGTAATATATGTTTATGTTTAAAATCCCTTTTTTTTGTATATAAACAAACAAAAAAAAAAAAAAGTTAAGAATGGATTTACTCGATTTACATTGAACCCTATGGAAAAATTTGCCTCGGTTCGCAACCAGTTTGGTTCGCGACTAGAGTCGTTTCACGAATTAAGTTTGTGAACCGAGGTATCACTGAACTTCTGACAAGTTTTCTTTACTCCAAGAGTAAAAAAGTGATTGGAGGGATCTCTAGAGTGACGGCTTCAGCTCTGTTCCTGTGTGAAGGGGGGTGTTTCTTCCATCCAGTCAGCTCTCGTCGCTCTCCTCACTGAGCTCTGCAGAGTGTAACTTAAGCTTTCCGCCCCCTTTATTCTGAACTCTGACAAGCCTTCAAAATTCTGCACTTTGGATGAATGTAGAGAAGAAAACGCATTAGATAAACAGGAACAACTTATGTGGGAGGATTTGTTTCATCTCTGTATATCACCTGAGGCCAGTCTCTTCATTGTATATATACACTGGGGTGCTTTTCAGGCGGTTTAGAACTACCAATAGCGCCTCTCAAGCCACCCCAGTGTGAAAGCCTGAGTGCTTCCACACGGTGCGCTTGCTGGACAGGAAAAAAAAGTCTGACAAGCAGCATCTTTGGGGTGGTGTGGGAGCCGTGTATACACCACTCCCAAAATGCCCTGCTCATTGAAATGAATGGGCAGTGCTGCAACACGGGTGCTTTTAACCCTTTCTTCGGCCGCTAGCAGGGGTTAAAAGGGGCCGAAAGTGCTGATATAACAGCTGTAAAGTGCTTCTAAAACAAGCTAACACTGGTGCACCGCCCCAGTGTGAAAGGGGTCCAAGTGTTTACAATCACTTTACGCTGTCCATACACGGGTCAATTTTGACCAGTTCCTCATAATCCACCCGAATTTCAATCCTAGGATGGCCCTGTTGGCACCACGGCACCCGGCATCCTTGAATTAAACAATCCATCGAAATGCAGGCACTGTTTGGGTAATCCGGCCAAATACAGTGTCCACAGCAGGAGAGTCATCAGATCTGTCAGGAGAGGATCTGTCAGATTTGTCATTCACCCCGCGGGGTGTGTGACCACCTTTGGTCTGTGTAGAATGTGATCACACAGCTGGGACAACGCAGAGTAGCTGTAGTCATTCATGTGTACTGCCTGTAGTTTGACCCTAAAGTCAGACAGACTGGGGGATTGCAGTGACTTGGAATCCATATGCACATATATTGTGCAAATATCTCATAGACATAGAAACAATGTCTTTAAAACATGAACATGTCGTAAGAGAGTTTTATACCGAGCTTTCTTTTTTTCTTTACAGAATCGCCTGACGGTGATGTTGCCATGGAAATAGCTGCATCAGAGCAGCAGGTTTCTGAGCCATTATATGATTGTGTAATATGTGGACAGAGTGGCCCATCTACAGAGGACCGTCCCATTGGCCTAGTGGTGTTGTTGCAAGCAACATCTGGTAAGTTTCCTGTTAGATTACAGTGCAGTTAGAAAAGTATTCTGTGCTGAGTTTTTTTTTTTATAGTTTTTTTTTATGGGCACAAAAGTTTTTATTTGAAGTATATTCTTCAATGTCTACAAAGGATACAATCCCACTTTGAGTGCACAGATGAGTTTGCAATCCCAGACATTACCTTGTAATGGTAGCAGTGACATCATCACTGTGCTGTGCATAGCTTGTGCAGGGGGCTAAGGCTGTGAGAGGAGCCCAGCAGGTTCCAACGTCTACAGGCTGCCTGCAGAAATCTGCAAGAGGGGCAGAGACGGGGCCACTCATCTTTCACAAGGAGGGAGCGCAGCAATGACAGGTCTTTATTACAGGAAGTTCATGCATGGAGGCAACGTTTCACACTGGTGTACTGCACATATGTGGAAGAAGTACACAAAATACACCATAGTTTTAAGTAGGAAAACACCATGTTTATTGTGTTTAATTATACCGGATATCAGTTTAAGAAGAACTATCGTGTGTGTGTATATATTCACTATATTGTCAAAAGTATAAGGACACCTGCCTTTACACGCACATGAACTTTAAGTGCATCCCAGTCTTAGTCCGCAGGGTTCAATATTGAGTTGGCCCACCCTTTGCAGCTATAACAGCTTCCACTCTTCTGGGAAGACTGTCCACAAGGTTTAGGAGTGTCTATGTGAATGTTTGACCATTCTTCCAGAAGCGCGTTTTTGAGGTCAGGCACTGATGTTGGGCCAGAAGGCCTGGCTTGCAGTCTCCACTCTAACTCATCCCAAAGGTGTTCTATCGGGTTGAGGTCAGGTCTCTGTGCAGGCCAGTCAAGTTCCTCCACCCCAAACTCGCTCATCCATGTCTTTTATGGGCCTTTCTTTGTGCACTGGTGCTCAGTCATGTTGGAACAGGAAGGGGCCATCCCCAAACTGATCCCACAAAGTCGGGAGCATGAAATTGTCCAAAATGTCTTGATATGCTGACGCCTTAAGAGTTCCCTTCACTGGAACTAAGGGGCCAAGCCCAACACCTGAAAAGCAACCCCACACCATGATCCCCCCCTCCACCAAACGATTTAGACCAGAGCACAAAGCCCTGTTAAGCTATGCAGTTTAGTGTCTGTTTACCAGGATTCCTATGAACTTCCACTTCCTCTGGTGACTTAGTGCTTTTCTGAAGGAACTAATTAAAATGTCCTTTCTAGAAATAACAAAATAGTGCACACACTAAACATAAATAAAATTAAAATGGTTATTTTGTCAAGAAACAAGCCAAGAGGAAAAAGTTCCACCAACTGTTTTTGGAAGGGAATCTAAAAAGTTGTTTAATTTAGTCAAAGTTAAAGCGAGATCTTTACCCATAACGACTTGATAAAAAATGTTCTTTAGCAAAACTTACATTTCACATTAATAATTATGCTACCAAAACTATTGTGTGCTGTAAATTGCCTCCAACATTGTTCCTGTTCTTGCAGGAGGCCTCCGTTTTCCTGAAGCCCAGAGCCCCAGCAGTAAATGATGAAGTGAAACTATATCCATCAATTTAACGGTTTCAAAAAACAGTTGGCAATCCCGTCATTCCAGGAATGTAACTGTCACATTTTGCATGTGCTCTCAGCCAAACTGTCAAACCATCAAATGGCTGGTGTCATAACTGATCACGTGCAGCACCATGGCAGTTGCAGATCACACAGAAGCAGCTTTATTGGCTGTACAGAAAAAGAGGGTTTAATTCCGCGTTAACCACTTTAACCGCATATATATTGCAGCAAGGCTGCCCTATTGCGCGAAACTACGTGCCTGTATGTCGTTTCGTGCACGAGACACTGAGGGCGTGCCCGCCGCACAGCAGAAGAGCCGATGCGCGGGTACGGCGGCCTCTGTTCGCTGGCCACCCGCAATCGCTCCTCAGAGAAGCAGAAGGGCGATCTGACTGACAGGGGTACAGAGAACGTCTGTTTCTAATGATCAGAAACACTGATCTCTCTGTACTCCCAGTCAGCCCACTCCCTCCACAGTTAGAAAGCACCTCCCTAGGACACACTTAACCCCTTGATCGCCCCCTGGTGTTAACCCCTGCCAGTGTCATTTATACAGCAATCGGTGCATATTGTTAGCTCTGATCACTGTAATAATGTCACTGGTCCCAAAAAAGTGTCCGATCTTTCCGCCACAATGTTGCAGTCCCGTTAACAATCGCTGATCACCACCATTTTGTAGATGCTATAACTTTTGTGCAAACCAATCAATATACACCTATTGTGATTTTTTTTTTTTTTTTTTTTTTTTTACCAAAAATATATAGAAGAATACATATTGGCCTAATCTATTGGATATGTATTATAGCAAAAAGTAAAAAATATAGTTTTTTTTTTTTTTCTTAAATTGTTGTTCTTTTTTTGTTTATAGCGCAAAAAGTAACCGCAGAGGTGATCAAATAGTACCAAAAGAAAGCTCTATTTGTGGGGAAAAAAAGGATATAAATTTTGTTATGGTACTGCATCACACGTTCATGCAATTGTCAGTTAAAGTAACGCAGTGCCGTATTGCAAAAAATGGCCTGGTCATTAAGGGTTAAAATCTTCCGGGGCTGAAGTGGTTAAAGGCTGTCAGCAGATCGGCCTCTACAGATTCAGCAGTGCCTAAAAATGGAGAGCAACTGAGCATGTGCAGAGCAGGGTAAGGCAGGGTATTATTAGATTTTTAACAGTATAGACACTTCTTTTTAATGTTTTACATGCTATACTTGCAATAAGGGCCAGATCTAGCAGGACTTAAAGCGGAGCTCCACCCAAAAGGGGAAGCTTTGCTTGTTTGCCATATTTGGCACCTTTCGGGGGAGGGGGAAAACCAGGTACCTGCTCTCACTTCCGGCTGATCTCGCCATTGGCGAAGTCACCCGGAAGTTCGGGTCCCCGCCTGCCGATTTACCTTAGAAGAGATAGCGGCGGCAGCACCCGAGAGCCGATTGAAGAATCGGCTCGTGTGAAGACACCGCTGGATTCGTGTACAGGTAAGTGTTCTAATATTAAAAGTCAGCAGCTACTTTTCTGTTAAAAAAAAAAAAAAAAGTCAGCAGCTACAGTATTTGTAGCTGCAGACTTTAAATTTTTTCTGAAGGAGCCTGTAGCTCCTCTTTATTTTTCTGACTAAAGTTCTACTTTTAAAGTTGAACTCAAGGATAAACAAATATTGTTTAAATTAAAAGAAGCATTTGTATTCTTACTTAACCACTTCAGCCCCAGAAGAATTTACCCCCTTCCTGACCAGAGCACTTTTTGCGCTTTGGCACTGCGTCGCTTTAACTGACAATTGCGCGGTCGTGTGACGTGGCTCCCAAACAAAATTGATGTCCTTTTTTTTTTTTTTTCCCCACAAATATAGATTTCTTTTGGTGGTATTTGATCACCCCTGCGGTTTTTATTTTTTGAGCTATAATCAAAAAAGAGCGTCAATTTTGAAAAAAAAAAAAAAAAACGCATTATTCCTTTACTTTTTGCTATAATGAATATCCCCCAAAAATATATAAAAAAAAAAACAATTTCCTCAGTTTAGGCCGATACATATTCTTCTACATATTTTTGGTAAAAAAATCGGGGATCTGCGATTTTTATCCTGACTGCGACATTATGGCGGACACATTTTTGACACATTTTTGGGACCATTGTCATTTATACAGCAATCAGTGCTATACAAATGCACTGATTCCTGTACAAATGACACTGGCAGTGTAGGGGTTAAGTGTGTCCTAGGGGCGTGTTTCTAACTGTGGGGGTGTGTGGCTGAGTGTGACACGTCACTGATCTCTGCTCCGATCACATGGAGCGGAGATCAGTGACACTGTCACCAAGCCGAATGGGGAGATGCTGGTTTACATTAGCATCTTCCCGTTCTTCCTCCCCATGAGGCGATTGCGGGTATCCCCGCGGCGATAGAGTCCGCGGGACCCGTGACCTGACTCGCTGGCCGCCTCTTAAAGGGCAACGTACAGGTACGTGATTCTGCCTGTACAGGCCCTTCTGCCGACGTATATCGGCGTGAGGTGGTCGGCAAGCGGTTAAAGCAGAACCCTCCTATCGTTTTCAGCCAAGGGAGCTGCTATCTTAGCCTCTGTTTAATTTTAAACTGTCATGGTGCTGCACATGTGATCAGTTATGACACCAGTCATTTGATGGTTTGACAGTTTGGTTGAGAGCACAACTAATGTGATTGTTACATTCCCTTCACAGGCTGGGAATGTAACTGTTTTTTTTAAGCACTTCAGCTCCGGAAGGTTTTACCAATTTTCTGACCAGGCCATTTTTTGCAATACACCACTGCGTTGCTTTAACTGACAATTGCGCGGTCAAATTTTCCCACAAATAGATCTTTCTTTTGGCGGTATTTGATCACCTCTACGGTTTAAATTTTTCGCGCTATAAACTAAAAAAAGACTGACAATTTTGAAAAAAAAAATGTTTTTTACTTTCTGCTATAAAATTACATTTTTTTTACTCTGCTACATACAAAATCCCAAAAAGCGTGTATTGATTGGTTTGCGGAAAAGTTATCGTGTACAAATGATGGGATATTTTTATGGCATTTTTATTTATTTATTTTTCACTGGGAAGGGGTTAACACCAGGGGGAATCAAGGGTTAAGTGTGACCCTAGGGCAGTGATGGCGAACCTTGGCACCCCAGATGTTTTGTAACTGCGTTTCCCATGATGCTCTTGCACTCTGCAGTGTGGGTGAGCATCATGGGAAATGTAGTTCCAAAACATGTGGGGTGCCAAGGTTCACCATCACTGCCCTAGGGGGTGCTTTCTAACTTGGGGGGGGGGGGGTGCTCAGACTGGGTGAAGACAGATCTGTGTTCCTGGTACACAAGATCTCCATCTTCTTCCTTGTCAGAACAGCAATCTGCCTTGTTTATATATGCAGATTGCCATTCTGCCTCTCCTGGGAATGATCACAGGTGGCCGGCAGACATTGGGTCGGCTGAACCTGCTGATTGGCATCCCCTGTGTCCAATCGACACGTAATCGCGCCTCCGGCTATTGCATGAAATAACGTACAGATGCGTGATTTCGTGCAATATAGCTGACCTGCCGCAGTTAATATATGGTATTCGGTTGGCAACTTGTTAAAGTAGATTTTTAGAAAGGCAAAACTGAATTTCTGAGGCAGGGAAATGGCAAAAAGTGACTGACAAGGCTGCAAGCCCACACCCAAGCTTTGCCAATATGTACTTAATCGGACTATGAAGGATCTTGCAAAACTGTTTAAAATTATAAATTGATATATGGATTGATTAATTAATTAGACTCTTTTACTTGCAGTGTTTCACAGGTACCATAGACCATTCACTGAATGTTTTCACTTGCCTAGAGCACCTCTTTTTAAGTTTTGCTTTTTATCTTAAATTTTTCTCTATGTTTAAAGTTTTGGGACATCGTCGTAAAGTGTCTGAGCCAAAGAAGCTTCCAACAAGTGAAGAGGAGCAGATCTATCAGGAGGGATCGTGCTCTGCAGTACATGATGTCCGCCTTACAGTGTTACAGCGGCATTTTAAAGATGTAGGTAGTAAACAGTCTTGTTACAGGAGTTACCGTATATGTTCTTATCATGAACAGCACAGTCATTCATCATGTTTATAATTTTGTAACATACCTTAAACCAGCATGGAAAAAATAGCTCTGTTTTATTTAGATGTTATTTTATTTAAAAGTTTAATATGAATTTAAAAATGAGCTCTCCAGCTTTGCTGTAGTCCTAATGCACGTGTGTGTGTGTGTGTATAATGTGTGTTTATATATATATATGTGTGTATATAGTGGAGCTGTAACTGCTTTACCATTATTGTACTGTAATTTGAAAATGTTTATACCGTATATATGGGGTGTGTATATGTGCAGCTGCGGAATGGCCAATGTCTTGGTCGCTTATGAATGGCTCCATACAGTAATAACTCAGGTGAGTGCAGACTAGTCTTTGACCGTGCCTATACTTATCCCTACTTGCAGCCTTGCCAACAGCTAAAAGCAAGTTAATTTAACTGTTGCCCTGAGCCATGTTGAATTTCTTTCCCCGTAAATCCAAATGGCAGAATCCTTGCTTATACTAAGCAGCGGGATTGGCAGTGTTTCAATGGTGGTACATTGAAGGAAGAGTCCAACTTTTTTATTTGCCTCATCCTTGCAGACAGAGTAACTTAAAGACGAAGTTCACTTTAAAAAAAAAAAAAATAAATAATAATAATGCAATTGTATTTGCAGGGAAAAAAGTGTGCTTTTTTTTTTTTTTTTTCCACAGGGGCCTGCAAAGCGTTGCATCCCCGATTAGTGGATTACGGGTGCAATGTCAGGCTCCTGCAGACTCTTTCTTCAGCTCTCAACCTGTACCTTTTTAGTATGAGCTTTCAATTAGCAAACTAAGTGTCAATGGACCACAAGTGTGCTGATTACTGCATTCATATACCATTGAGAACTACAAGTCTATCTGCCACAGTGGAAAAAGGGACTTGTAGTTCTCTAATTCACATCTGTGTGAATGAGTGGTGCAGATGCACAGACAGAGCCCTGCACAGCTGTAACAACTTCAAAAGTGACGGCTGCTACAGGATAGAAGAACTTGTCACAGGTGGGGTTTAAGTAGGAAAATGCTCTCTTTATAAGTGTAATTGCTTTTGCATGAGAGAACACTTTCCTGAAGCATTAGAGGGTCTACCACACATTCTAGATACTAGAATGTGTTGTAACTCAAAGCCAGTCAGCAAACTTTTGCTATAAACAGTTGTCAGGTTGGCTGCTAGAAATTGCTGCATAGTGTCTTATTAAATAATCCTCCTTCTGCAGATTTTTTGTGGCCATTCCACATTCAAAAGCTTTATAAACTGAGAACTCCTCTGTAGTGAGAAAAGAGGCAGAAATGTGTGTTGCCTTGGGTATCGATAAGAAATGTTAGCGTTACTAAACCCAGGACCCTGCATTCACTATAGGTATAAACAGGAAAAATATTCTCCTGCGCTAGTGCGGAAGGCCTTAGTAAGGTGGTAGTAATTCTAAGTGTGAAGTGATCATGCATGCCCCGCTGCCTAGGCCAACTAGCGGAAGTCCGAAATGCTATATATAAAGGAAAAAGGAAGGCGCGTGGCCTAAAGCATGAATCATTAAAAAAGTGTTTATTATAAACAAATAAGGTATATACAGAGTAATACTACGTATTCATACATATAAATAAATAAATAAATAAATAAATAGCAATGTTAAACACTTGATGGATTATTATAAATTGATAGCCACACAAGGGATGATCAAATGATGGCTAATGCGTTTCAAGGGTTTTCCTCTTCATCAGAGCCTTAGAGGGCCAAATCTGGTCCGTGTGTTTTATAATGTGTATAAATAAATACAGGAGGCTGGATGGGTATTGTAGCATAACACTACATAGGTGGTGTAGCTTTGTGGGCGTATTCACCTTTGTTCTAGGAACTATCTTTCCATATCACAGCACTCTAAGGCCCCTTTCACACTGGGGCGGGAGCCGCGGCGACGGTAAAGCAGCGCTATATTTAGCGCTGCTTTACCGTTGTTTTAGCCGCGGTATTTGGCCGCTCGTGGGGCGGTTTTACCCCCCGCGTGCGGCCGAAAAAGGGTTAAAATCCCCCGTAAAGCGCCGCCGTATTGCTGCGGTATTACCGCAGTGTCCCATTGAAATCAATGGGTAGGAGCGGTGAATATACCGCTCCAAAGATGCTGCTAGCAGGACTTTTTTTTACCGTCCTGCTAGCGCACCGCTCCAGTGTGAAAGCCCGCCGGCTTTCACACTGGAGTGAATGGGGCCGGTTTTTTCAGGCGGTGTACAGGCGCCACACACACACACACACACGCACACACACACACACACACACACACACACACACACACACACACACACACACACACACACACACACACACACACACACACACACACTATTGTCTGTGTATATATGCACACAACACATAATGTGTAAAATGTCACATAAACCCATAAAAATTACACGCATATATGTGCATATGTATATTACAAGATGGCATCATCGGAAGCTTTTGGCTAAAAACATACATGAAATATTTGTATAGAGTATGCGCTGACACCATACATAGTTGTGGACGTGGCTCACTATGCCCAGGCCACCTGCAGGTGCCTTCTTTAATGGGGTGCAGTACATGTATAAATGGGTATACACACACCCGCAAACTTATGTATGCAGAGCCAACCATATATACTTATGTGAATGCACAACATTGCATTGGCGGATAGATACATAACTCTATACTGATATGAATGAGAGAACTGCCATATAGGTAATGGTATATATTGTAATAGTATAGGTTGTATTCGTGATGGTAGAAAAGGAAAACTGAATTTGAAAAAAATGTGTGTATGAATGAAGTAGATAATGAATATATTGGTGTTGGAAAAGGTGCAAGCCTGACTCGCTACACAATGCTGCGTAGACGCCATATAACTGGTATTGACAGATCGCATCAGTAATTACTCGGTACCATGTAATTTCAAAGACTGCCATAATGGTAATCCAGTGGGCCTGCAAGTGTTCAGCATTGAAGCCATGAACAAAGATTCTGATGGAGGGAGAAGCTATGCAAGAGAGACATTCTGGGTCTTCACCCTTGGTTCCTTGGCTCCTGATGGAATGAATGAAGACCTAGAGGTCCATGGTGTAGTCTAATGGGTATGGGAGTGTTCCCCTTACCCCCTTGTCCATCATGGTTTTGGCCTTGCCCTGTCTGTTCTACAGATGTAGATATGTGGGAGGGGAGAGAGAGACGCATGTATGTGTTTTTTCTACACACTTCTGTTTTTTTCTTTTTCGTATGTGGATGCGCGTCTTCCACAGTACACAGAACATGAAAATGCAAATATAGTGAATACTAAATACCATTTCTCTTCAGCAGTATATTAGCAGTCTTGTGACTTCTATCAGTGTCTGTCTGAGCACTAATAAAAGCTTATGGGAGGAGTTTTCATTCTCATCTGACTGTCCTATGAGGCTGCAGGACTCTCTGTCTTCACAGTGCTCATTGGCCCTGTGCTGTTCACATGCACCCTCTCAAAAAGAGAAAATAACTCTAGCAATGCACATCAGACTGAGCATGTGCAGAGTGCCTCCTAGGGTTCTGTGCCTGCGTTTAGCCGTGTTTTGCGTCTGAAACGTGGAAAAGCAAAGTGTCTGAATGCATTTTTTTGCTTCTGGAAAAACGAGGTAAAACGCAACTGCATAAAAACAGGAAAAAACTAGACTGTGTACATCGACACATAGGATAACATTGCATGCGTTCAAAAAAAAGTGTCCAACTATCTCTGAACGCGCGTTTAACAGCTTCTCGTGTGCATGAGGCCTAACATGTTAATAATAATTCAAATGCAGAATCACTGAGTTGGAAGAAGGATCACCCCCTTGTGTCAGTAGTTTGTTGCACCACCTTTTGCTTGAATTACAGCCTTTAGTGTGTTGGGATGTCTCTACTAATTTTGCACATCCAGACTTTGCAATATTTGCCCACTTTACTTTGCAGAACTGCTTCATTTGTGGATGGCAATCTTCATGTCATTCCACAGATTTTGAGTGGGGTTTAAGCCTGGGATCTGACTAGACCATGCAAGGACATTTTCTCCTTCATGGTGGTCATTTTTGCTGTGTGCTTTAGGTCATTATGTTGAAAGGTAAACCTTCCAATTGACAACTTTCTGGCAGAGGGCAGCAGACTTTCCTCGAGAGTTTGATGGTATTTTGCCCAATCCATTTTTCTTCTATCCTGACAAGTGCTCCGGTCCCTGCTGCAAAGAAACCCAATAACAGGATATTAACACCACCATGCTTTGCTGTAGGAATGGTGTTATTTGGATGGTGAGCTTTATTGGATTTCCACCTGACATATCTTTTGGTGTTTAGATTAAAATATTGAATTATTTGGCCTCATCTGACCAGAACACCCTTTTTCATGTGGCCTCAGAATCTTCAAGGTGCGTTCTAAGGTGGTCAAATGAGGCAAACATTTAGTCTTTCTTCCCCACAGTGTTCTTACAATTTTATATGTGAAGATTCTCAACTCTAGTATATCGGCCCCAGTAAGTGAGAGCGAGTGGGTTAGTTGCATTGGTAACCGTGAGCTAGTATGCCATGAAAGCTTCTGTTAAAGCATTTGTTAACCCAAAAAACAAACAGATCCTGTTCCCTTAGAGCAGGGGTCTCAGACTGGCAGCCCTCCAGCTGTTGCAAAACTACAAGGCCCATGAGGCATTGCAAGGCTGACAGTTACAAGCATGACTTCCACAGGCAGAGGCATGATGAGACTTGTAGTTTCGCCGCCAGTATGAGACCCCTGCTTTGGAGCACGTTATATAGCACAGTGCTTGTGCTGTGTAATTTGGCCCCTTGTAACACCTAAAAAACCTGGCTGATACTGTCTGGCTATACCCTCCCCTCTGCAAACTGACCACGATAATCAGGGCTGCTGAGCCCTGACACTGGTCCGTTTACATGATTCTGTCATCTGCAGCCTGCTCTCCTGTGTCCTCTCCCCCCTCCCCTCCACCCTCCCTGCCGTTACCAGCACTTTCCCTTCCCCCGCTCCTGCTCCTCTCTCCTCTCTCTCTCTCTCTCTCTCTCTCTCTCTCTCTCTCTCTCTCTCTCTCTCTTCTCTCTTCTCTCTTCTCTCTCTTCTCTCTCTCTTTCTCTCCTCTCTCTCTCTCTCTTCTCTTAGTTCTCTCTCTCTCTCTCTCTCTTCTCTCTCCTCTCTCTCCTCTCTTATTTCTCCTCTCCTCTCTCTCCTCTCTTATTTCTCCTCTTCTCTCTCTCCTCTCCTCTTCTCTCTCTCCTCTCCTCTTCTCTCTCTCCTCTTCTCTTCTCTCTCTCCTCTCCTCTTCTCTCTCTCCTCTCTCTTCTCCACTCTCCTCTCCTCTCTCTCTCTCCTCCCTCTCTCTCTCCTCCCCCTCTCTCTCCTCCCCGCCTGACGTCAGCGGGACTGCTCGGCCCTGCCCATTGCAACTGTGAGAGCCGGAGAGAGAAGATAGCTGACAAGTCAGCTGAGCGCCCGGAGTGGAGCTTGTATATGTACAGATCGGAATATTTTTTTTACATTACGCAGGCACAGGGACACTTGTTATTATGGTACAGAAGGAGATAAGATGATTTAGCTGAAGTGGGTTAACAACCACTTTAAGTCCTCATACAAATAGCTGCAAAAAAGGGACAATCTTTGAGCAAAATCTCAGTGGTTGTCAACTTATGAGCTAAAGGGAGGCCTCAAGTGCAGCCCCTGACATCCCCAAAGGGCCGCACATAGTGTTCACTATATGTAATGCTTGAGCGGACTTTCAGAAACTGCCGACCTAATAGAGGAAATTAGGTTCAGAGACTGGGGATATGCTGCAGAAGACAATACAAAGCACAAAAAATACACACATCATATGCCAGAGGGCTGCAGGTTGGGCACCAGGGCTCTATATCCTCTATATGCTGTCTGCTTGTGATAAATAGGAAA